>WTSP01001077.1:16740-46381 GCA_025331215.1 Actenoides lindsayi | reverse complement strand
CAGAAAGTGCAGTTAATTAAAGAACTGAGCTGAAAAGTAAAATTACTGAACAGAATTAGTTCTGTTTTCACTCAAACAAGGACACAGTGATGTTTTGGAAAAGAAAGAATTCTTAACCATTATATTCTTTTACTTCATTTCTGTTTACATATATCTGTTAAAAGAGTCTTTAGAGCCAGTGAACCTAACTCAAAGCATTTGATGAATTGGCCTATGTGTAAGATGCATCTACATTCTGATACTGCTTTACACATACTGCAACCCCAGTGTGGCTTTTAGGTCACAGTTCATTGTGCTAATTCTGGCCATTTTTGAATAGAGATGTCAGGCAAGGACTGAAGTTAAGAACTGGGCTAGCAGAAGTCTGAATACTGTTACTGACTTAGGAATTTTTGAACAGTCTGTGATTAGCAACCACCAGATACTAATGATAAAGGCAAAGAGGGAAGGAGGAAGGTGTTTGAAGGAAGATTGCATTGTCTTCTGTGACACAATAGAAAGTTATTTCAGCAATAGCCCAATTGTTCATAGTGAAAAAAATTTAAAGTTTGGGTAAAGATGGATTCTGTCTTTAAAAACATTATGGAAAGAAGAGAAATATGTCCTGTATGGCTTCTTTCCCAGAGTACCTCACTCATTCAATGGAAAAATATGAGGAGTATGGTCTGCTGATTCAGGGAAAGTTTTTTATTTTTTATTTCCTCCCCAAAGCTGGATTTACTTCTGGCTCTTGGAGAACAATGAGTTCATTGGCTTTGGTTGCAGAGAGCTTTGTTACAATTTAGTTGGTCTGTAGGGTGAGTGGTTATGCTAGGTGACTGCAGAGAGTGGAGCACTAGTTCTTTTTCATGGTTTAATAAATTGATTAATAAAGCACATAATTGTGGCCTCTTTCAACAAATTAAAATGTATGGGAAGATGTAGCATGCTCTGGTCATAGCTGAAGACCCACTGGATGCTACTTACTTAATGCTACAGTTCCAGAAAAGGTCCTCCGGAACTTTATAAATGGCAAGAGAATCGTTAATTCTCAGTAAGTATGACTGAGAGCACTTGACCAGCACAACCTTTGTCATTAGTGATGGAAATAAGTCTGTGGAGGAAAACTGGCAGCAGCATTTAAATCTATTAAGTTTTCATTACAGAAAATGCAACTTCAGGCCTCTTTTGCATCATATCTAGTAAAATGTGCAAGTTTTATTGTTTTTCTTGTGTTGAGTTTCTGCTGTTGTCTGTGGCTCTCTGGTTTTCTATCTGCCTTCAGTGAGCCAACAACCATCATTAGACAACTCTGATTCCTGGCCATCTCACCAGAAATTCCAGGGAGGTTTCTTGCTGCTATTTATTGGCATAGTGAAATACTCCAACAAGGACCGACTGATCATAGCAGGATGGGAATGGCAGATGTCTTGAAAGGACACAGTCTTTTTACCGTTTACTCTTTGTTTTCTCCAAATTTTGTTTGGAGAAACAAAAAAAATTGTGTTGTTCAAGAGTCTGAATAGCCCTAACTACTGTGTCTCCCTGCAGTCATTATCACTACATGTTGCAGTTAATTGGTGGGGAATTTTGATTTTTTCTGAGCTCTCTGCTACCCTCTACCTGATGGTTGTGTCTCTTTCACAATAAAAGCAATCAAGAACAGTGTGAACATACAAAATAAAAAAATTGCTTTTCATAAAAATTTTCTGAAGTTATCCAAACTCTCAGTTCATTAAGGTCTGTCTCGTCTTGTTACATCTGCTGCTACTCCCCATTCCTTTATATTACTACTTCCATCTGTTTTTTCTGACAGTGGAACTTTTTAGCACAACTAGTTCCCTTTTGAACAAAAGGAGACTGACTTGTCTTTTGAGAGACTTTAGAAATGTCTTTAGAAACGATAAGAACAGTGATTTCTGAAGCTTGTTTGTATCTTCTGTCATGCAAGTCAGTTTTGGAACTGTGTTGTCCCTTGGCTGTTGGGTAGCAGTTCGCATGTGAAAACGGTGATCTACTCTTTTGGCTGGCTAACATTAGCAGATCTCACTTTCAGCCTTTCACTAAAGTGACAGGAGCCCAACACACCAGGAGGTCAGGATAGGCTTTTATTTCATTACAGTTGCTGAAGATCTCAGAACTAAGTTTGCAAAGCCAAGATTTCAGAATTCAGCAAATGCCAAGCTTGAGAATGGAATCTTTATGGGCTGCCTTTGTGTATTTGGCCTGATATATTGTTTTTAATTGTTCAGTAATATGATAGCAATGCACTGTATGTGTAACAGGTTTGCCTGCTGACCTTGACATGGGTAGAAAGGGAGCTCCTGCCTTTGGTGGGAAAGCTCCTAAAGCAAAGTTTGTCTGGCAGTGAATGGAAAGTGCTTTCTTGTCTGTGAACGGCTTTTTCCTATGAAAGCTTCCCTTAGAAACTTAGGGAGATGTGAAGATGATCTCCAGAAATATAGATGGATGTGTGAGTACAAAGGTTAAAATGGTCTATTTTAGATTATGTATTAAAAAAACAATAGCAGGATATTTGCAATAATACAGATTTGTTGTATAGTTGTAAGATAATAGGTAACACTCATATTCTTGTTTGGTCATTATTTCTTCTAAGGAAAGGAAATACATACAAAGCAGTGATAGATAACATCTGAAAGCCACTGTGTAAAATTTCTGATTCTTTTGACTATTTTTGTACAACTCATGGTTCTCGAGAGCACACAATTTCTGGCGTTCACCAGGTGAAGTACTTACTATCTGAGGCCAAATACACTTGGAGATAAAGCTTATATGCTCAATAAAATGGCAATAGGTTATTTTTCTTCTTCTAAATCTTCTCAAAGTTATATTGGAGTATTACTTAAGACAAATAAGAGAATCTTGACCTCAGTACAAAAATAAAAAATAAATCTGTCTTTGTCTCTTAACAGACCATGTTGCATGACAGCATGTGTGTTGACCTCTAATGTTTTAAGTAACAGGTGATTGTTATTTGGAAACTAGTCAAGCTTTATTGCTCTTCTGGTTAATCAAGAAATTATTGGAGATGCATGAAAGTGCCTGCTTGCTTATGCACATGTGCTGCAAGCTCTAATGAAAGCGGCTTTAATGTTTTCTTGAGGGGTTTACTGAGTTCTGGGGCATGGCCAAGTGACAGAGAGAACTGATCATCTAGAACATCAGTTAAAATTTTACCTGCATGAGTGCCAACAGTTTTATAACCATCTGAGGTCATTTTGTGACCTCTAAGAAACGAGTGGAGAAGCATTCTCTTTGCCAACTCTTAGACTTCCTTCCCCCCACAATAGAAGAGCCCTACACTCCTATTCCAGCCCAAATAATGCTTTTTGACACTGACTAGCTCTTAGCTGCATATTCCAGCAAGGAGCTGATGGCCTTCAGTGCCTACAAAGTCTAAATTATCTTACTGTTTAAGGAGGTAAATCTGCTTTGATACATGTGGCTATTGTTGAAGCAGGTGAAAGATGCTTATGTTGTGTTTGAGAACTGGTTTATTTAACGCCCTGGTTACAACAGTATCATTCTGCAGATTTCTATTCCAGAGACCAGCCCTAGCTACTCTTGTTAAAGAGCCACATTCTGTGCTTGGTTACTGCATGGAATCCCAGTAAAGTGCTATGGTGTATACTATTGTACATAAGGCAAAATATAAAATTTGGCTCCCTATTGATGACACGCTTGCAATCCTGACAGATGTTATTTGTAATTAATTACAGTAAAAGGAAAATGGATCATGACTGAATAGTGGCTACTCTATTAATAATTAGGCCTTTGTTTTCTAACTGTAGGGTCGATGCTTGGCATACCTCACAAAATACTACTTCTTGCACTAGAATCACAGAATTACCGAGGCTGGAAAAGACCTCTGAGATCATCAAGTCCAGCCTATGACCTAACACCATCACATCAGCTAGACCATGGCATTAAGTGCCACATCCAGCCTTTCTTTAAACGCATACAGGAATGGTGACTCCTCCACCTCCCTGGGAAGTCCGTTCCAATGTCTAATCACCCTCTCTGTCAGGAAGTGCTTCCTGATATCTAACCGAAACCTCCCTGGCGCAGCTTCAGGCCGTGCCCGCCCAACCCCACCTGACTACAGCCTCTCTAGGAAGAATGTAGTGAGTGCTCTGTTGCATTTTAAAATAGCCTAACTGAAAAGCTGATAAAAATTGGAATCATTAATGCTTACTTCTTGTGACAAACAATTTTGCATGTCTGTATTTTTAAGCAGTTCTTGTTCAGGTGCCTGAAGCTCCTCTGCTGTAAGATGGGTCCAAACTAAGTGAAATTAATGTGCCTATGCTCGGTGCAGAGTAGATATGTCTCCTATGCAGGAGTTTGGTAGTCAAGACTTCTACGTTCTTTTCTTTCATCTCCTTTGACACTGTTCTTGATATCTAGGATGACCACCGCAATATGAAAAGTCCATGGACAATTAGAATATTGTAGTCACAGAATGTTTTGTTGATATGTGTGTGAAGTGGTTGTCCGGCCCACTGAAGAGAGAAATCAAACAGGCTATTATCCATAGTACTCAAGAGCTTCCAAGACCGAGGGGCAGTAGTATACTATATGAAAGGAAGCTCCACGGGGTCAGTTGGTCCTTTGTGAGAAGCAAAAACTGTTCCAAAGGGATGGGTGTTGATAACCTCCATTGCTTTCACCTGGTTGAAGGGCATTTGATTTCAGATTCTGAAATGATCATTATGAATTCATATGGGATATTTACAAATGTCACTATTCTCTATTGATTCATCATTACACCCTTTGCTGTGAAAAGTACATTTGTATCTTAAAGACAATATTTTTTAGTCACACTAAGCCCCTCTATCACTTCGCCTTCTCAGCAGAACAGGGGGAGAAAATACATTGAAAAGCTTGTGGGTTGAGATAAGAGCCTAGAGGTTATTTACCAATTACCATCACAGGCAAAATAGACTAGACTTGGGGAAATTAAATTAATTTGTTACAATTAATTGTGAAAGAGTAGGCTAGTGAGAAATAAGACAAAACTAAAAACACCTAGCCCAACTCTTCTTTTCTTCCCAGGCTCAACTTCATTTCTGACTCTTCTACCTCCTCCTCCCTCCTGAGCAATGCAAGGGAATGGGAAGTGGGGCTTGCAATCAGTTCTTAATACTTTCTCTGCCACTCTTTTCTCCTCATTCTCTTCCCCTCCTCCAGCCTGGAGTCTCTCCTATGGTTGCAGTCCTTTGTAAACTTTTCTAATGTGGGTCCTTCCCACAAGCTGCAATTCTTTCAAGAATTGCATGTGGGTCCTTTTCACAGGGTATGGCTGTTCATGAAAAGACCGCTTGAGCGTGGGTCCCAGTTCCTGCCAGGAGCCTGCTCTGATACGGGTTGTCCACAGGTTGCAGCTTCCTTCAAGGCACATCTGCCTTCTCTGGTGTGGGGTCCTCCATGGGCTGCAAGTGCATATATGCTTCACCATGGTACTCCATGCTCCATGAGCTGCAGGGGGATCTCTACTCTGGAGCATGGAATGCCGCCTCCTCCTCCTCCTTCTTCACTGGCTTTGGTGTCTACATAGTTATTTCTCTCACATTTTCTCCCTTCTCTCTCACACATCTGTTAAACAGTGTTTTTGCCCCTTCTGAAATACGTTGTCACAGAGGTGCTACCAGCGTTGCTGATGGGTTCAGATTTGGGTAATGGGGGTCCACCTTGGAGCTGACTCTGTTGTATGTGGTTACAGTTCTTTTTGTCTTCTCACAGAAGCCACCCCTGCAGCCCCCCACTATCAAGACTATGTAAAGATAATACTAGTACTTAACTTGTCTGTAAAACAGGTTAAAGTCCAGTTCTACCAGATTTCAATCAGAGGCTTGAACTTGGGCTTCTTTTAAAAGAGTTCTATAAACACCTGTCTGTTAGTTGTTTTGCAGCGAGCTTGTCTCTTTTGAAGTCTTCTTGGTGAAAAAGTCACATTTCTGTGGATGGTTTTGGTTTTAATACATTTGCATCTTCCAAAATGTAAATGTTAAAAAAACCTCCACAAATACGCACACACAAAAAAAGTGAAACAGGCAAAACCCTAGTGAACCTTGACTGTGTCTTTAGTTTGTACAACAGGCTTAAGGCACTCATCTTTAGTTCACCAGTCACAGCATCCTTACACTGATAGGATTTGCACTGTTAATATGCTTCTTATGCCTGAAGCCAAGACAACATTCCAAAAATCTGTTCTGTTCCCTGGGCTTGCAACCTTATTTCTGCAATATGAAGATCTTAAAGAAAAAAAAAAAAAAAAAAAGATTCTGGCATTAGTGGTATTCTTGTAAAATATAAAGTGAGTAAGCAAGCAAGCAAATAACAATGTAATTTCTGTAATACAGCTTGCCACAAAGGATGAATATTGATTTAATACACCTTAATTAAATTTTAAGAGCCATTAGTCAATTTTGTCAGCAATATGCTACTCTTTTACTCTGCAAATCTAGCTAATTGAATTAAAATGCTTGAATGAGGATGAATTCTCAGGTAGGCAATTTGCAAAAATGCAATTTAATTTTTAGTTGTTTAAAACAAGTGCCTGTAAAATGCCTGTGAAATTCACTTTTCCTGTGCTTCATATACCACACATACAGACTGATGGATTGCTTTACTGGTAACCAGCAAAATAGATGGACATGATCAGCTTTCACAACTGGAAATTTTCTTATCAGGTGAGTGAAAGGCCTTTCTTGGTCCCATTGCACAAGACAGGTTACTCGGATCTTTTCATCTTCTAATGCATTGATTGTCTATCTGGAAAATGGTGCTGACAGTAATATCACTCTCTTTCTGGGACTCATTTGAATTGTTGATTTAGATTAAACTTTTATTCTTCACATTGAGGCCATTACAAGATAGTGGTTTGGAACTGGGAGGTGCTACTATTGGGCAAGTCCTGTTAGGTCTCTGTATGGAAATCTGCAATTCCTGCCCTTTCTGCACCACCTAGGCTTGAGTTGTGCAATCTGACTGATTTTTTTTAAGATGACAGATTCTATGCTTTTTACCTTAAAACTTAAGAATTGCTCTCCAAAGACTGTGACTTATGAATAATAGACCATAAAATTATGTTGAATTCACGATGTGCACCATGACTCCCCAACACTGCAGCTATTCTTTGTAACTTTCCTTTCAAAAAAATACTTCCTGAGATCTTAAGCACAGTAAATACAACACTGAGTGATTTTTGTTGTTATTGTTGCTTGGGATTTTTGTTTTTGTTGTGTAGTTTTTTTGTTAGTTTGTTTGGTCTCTCTAATACTATATCTTCTGGAGCTTATCTTTTTCCATCCAGTCTAAGAGGGAAGAACTGTTTTATACGTGAAGTGGTACATTTCTAAGAGATGACGGGGTAATTTCCTGTTGATACCCTCAACTGCTATCTCTGTTCTTCTGTCATAGTGTCCACGAGACACTGAACAGAAGTGGAAGACTAGAATAATGTTTTTGGTTAAGTTTAGTGTACCTCTGTGGAGTAAGCTAAGCCATAGAGTATCTCAAGTTGAAAGGGACCTGTAAAGATCAAGTCCAACTCCCTGCTCTTCACAGGACTACCTAAAACTAAAGCATGTAACTGCATGGCAAGGGGGTTGGAATTAGATGATCTTTAAGGTCCCTTCCAACCCAAACCATTGTGTGATTCTGTGATTCTGTTGAGTAAGAGCTTTGTTCAGTTATACTACTGCATTTCACACTAATTTGAAACAAACATTACTGTGGCATTTTATGCTTCCAGAAAATGTGCAGCAGTCATCTCTCAATTGCAGCACCTTTTGATACAAGTACTTTTTATAAAGAGTACTGTGAAGACTTGTCCTCCTGAAGAAACTGGACTTACAGCAGTGAAATGGAGAGCAGAATCTGCCCTGGGGGCTTTTAGCAGAGACTTACAGATAGGAGGAATGGTCAGTCACTGGCTACTTCCACAGTAGTACATTGGGCACCCTTGTGTTTGGTGTTCCCATTGCAATTTTAAAGCCCTAGGATTCACCATAGCTTTTGTTGCATTACTTGGAATCTGTCTTTTCTGTTGTCTTATGTGCACAAGGCTGCTATAAAGACTTAATTCAAAGACAGTGATTCTTAAAATGTTTTAAGAAACAGTAGGACTGGACAGTTCACAATAGTTAGCTTTTCAAAGTGCACTAAGTTCCCATAAATCATATTGAACATTCAAGAGCATTAAGCTTTTCTGAAAATGCCTTTGTCCTTGTCCTAGACCTCTTGAATCTCTGATTAGACTAACGTGATGCAGCACAAGATAAGATAGGAGACAGAAGGGTAGGATACGCTGATAGCTGCTACAGAAGTTTACCCTAATTTCACCCTGTAGTGGAAGATAGATGTAGGGAAGTGAATGAGAAAGTAATTATTATTTTATTACTTAACAGGGCATAAGCAGTTCTTAATTGGGCTGTGAAACAGTATTGCTTTGTCTTTCCATTAAATTAAGAGTCTAACTAGTCATGTAACATGGGGAAACATTAACATGAGAGTGAAGTAATTCATCAACTTCATGAGATTTGTCTTCATCAGACTTTCAATGGTGTTGTTGCTATCTGGGTACGAATCCTCACTGTAAGAGGAGAGTTCAGCTACATCACTTCTGAGATTGATGTTTTTGAGAAAGATTTTGTAGTTTGGAAACCATCTATTGTTTCTCATAAAATAAAATGAATCTCATTAAGTCAATAATAAAGCTTATACAGTGTTTAAATTTGTACATATCTTGCTCAGTTAGGAGTGTAGCAGAGCCTGCAGCTCTCTGTGCAGTGGTTAAATACACCTTTGACAAGGAAAATCACCAACATGCTAGCAGTCAGTCCTGAGTTAAGTGCAGTGTATGGCAGGAAGGCAGTTGTTAATTTGATTTTAAGGCAATTTTTTTTTTTTTCATGTAAGATTAGAGTGTATTATTTTTTCCTCTTCTGTTTTCTTTCGTTGTTTAATTTTTATAATTTCATTGTGAAATATATATTTCCTTCTCACTTGATTCTTTCCTGGGTATAAAACCTGTAGAGATGGAATCAACTAATTTCTTTTCAGCTTAATTACATGTGGGTCTTAATTGTCTTGTTGAATTTTGCATTTCTAATGCTAAAAAAAAAAAGTTAGATGGTATGATTAGGTTGAGAATAAAGAGAAAATATTGCAGATATGTCAATTTGACTGTGAATTAACATTTTCCACTTAAATTGGAATAGTTAATTTTTTGCATTGAATGGTTTAGACTTATTTTTAAGGTACTTGTCATTGTGATATGGATACTAACCCATAGTATCTGAAATTATGAGCTATGTTAAGTTGGATCCATTAAACACCTACAGAAAACTAGTGTTTATGTGCAAGGCTGAGTGCATGCTGAGATGTTTTTAGTGAGCTCTTCATCTGGTCTCATTTTTCATTGGCTCACTGATTCAGTATTCTTTGCTACATCTGCCATAAAACTCAAAGGTTCTCCAGCATTTATGCAATGTTCAAAACAGCAGAAAAATCTCTATGCCCTCATGACTCTGATTTCAGTGTAGTGATTTTTATCTTGTAGTAGTATTTCTCTTTTCTCTGAAGGCTGCATTGCTTAATCTTGTCTGCAGTGAATGTTCGGTGTGAACAAACTGCTCTCTTCCTTTCCCCCAGTAGCATGTGATCTCCCCCTTCTTGTCATGTTCTTCTAGAGTCATATAATTAAAAGATGTTTGCACATAGCTGACTGTAATGTTTGCACTGCTATTAAATTTATTGCAATAGCATCTGTTAATGCCTAATAATGTGAAGAATAGCAAACAGAAAACTTGGCTTAGTGGAAGGAACAGTGGAAGGGGAGGATGGAAACTAGAATAGTCAACAACGTTCCAAAACGCATCAGATGGCTCATATAAATAACAGATTTACTTCTAGTAGCATGTTTTAAAGAGGAGGAGTGAAATCTATTTCTGCAAATGATCCATGGTAGCAGTTTACTCTAGGGGAGGTTACCAGTGTTCTGCAACTGCTGTCATTTATGTTTTTGTTGCTCTATGTTTTAGAGTACAACTCAACAAATGCATGCAAAATGGAGGAAGCTTCAGCTAGCCTCTAAGATACTTTCTAGCCAAGAGCTGAGTCCTGCTGCAGGGAGTATTGCCTTCCTTGCAGTCCCTCCACGGATTCCTTTTTCCTTTTTTGGCCTGTAATAAGATTCAGTCCACATGCCGAAAGCAGCATGTGTCCTTGCATCAGTTTCTCTGGGCCTAGAATTTCCCTGGCTGCTATTCCCATCCAGAGGGTCATACCATCTGTAGGTATATTACATCCTTTCCTCTCCCCCTACTTCCCAAATGTGACATAATTGTAGTAGAATGCCCTCAAGTGGTTATTTAGGCATGACATTTTCTCATCAAGTATTTTTATCCCATCATATCAGAGTACATGTCTTCAGAAGGGTAATTTAAAATGTGCCAGGTCTGAATTTCAGTCTAGGTTCATATTCTTTGAACCTCTTGAGAGATGACTATGTGAAGAGAAACATAATGTGATTTCGGGGGCCTTTAGTCTTGAATTGTAGTCTGTGCTGTGGCATGTATCCTGAAGCTGGAGAACATTTCACTCATGAAGATGAAATTGAGAACAGAGCTTAAGTCTAGGAACCTGTGGCTGAAAGACGTTATCAACACTTTTCATCACAAATCCAAAACATCAAGCACCATCAAGATACTATGAAGAAATTTAACTCTATCCCCACCCAAACCACTGCAATTTAAAAATTACTGAGAAATATCTATGTCACCTCCATCCCATCTCCTTGCTGTACTTGTTCTTTAATAGTATGTGCTGTGCTTGCAAAGTGATTGTCATTCACCATATCCCACACCAAGGCAGTGGCAAAAATATTATAGGGAGCTTTTTACAGGAAAAGAACCTGGAAAACATGTGTGAAGACGTGGGACAGATCTAGAATTTATTGACTTTTATATACTGCTGCTCATGTGAAAACAAGTGTTTCCTTTCTGGTGTTTTTGTTTTGCCTACATTTTTTTTGTTAAAATTTTTTCCTTGACTGCTTTTAAACAGTGAAAACTGTGGGACAGGCGCTATAACACATACCAAAAGACCTAAATGTACATGTTAAAAGCTTATATTCATAGTTTAAATTTGTTAGTAAAGCTTTAAAAAAATAATTGCCTGGTTTTGAAACTTAGCGTATAAAAATTAATTTCAATTCTGTAGTGAAGGTGACTTCACTTTCCATCAAGACCTGTTCGTTTGAGATGAAGAATTTGTCTACATAGCCATTTAAAACTGTCATGGGAAGTTTTCTTCACAACACTTGTTTTCCAGTCATGTTGATGGTTCATAGAATTGTGTAAGCAAGCACTTCAGGAGGCTGGTCTGTGCTGTTGACATAGAGGCAACACAGAAGTTTTTGCTTTTAACTCTCACATTCATGAGAGCTTCACAGGTTCTTCCCAAGGTAATAACTTATGGCTGCTTTGCCTCAGCGATTACTCTCCCTGTGAGCTATTGCAGTTAATGCTTCTTCCCTAATGAGCTGAAAGCAGATAACAGTTGTGACCCGAGCTCTTTGGCAGAAAAACAGTCTGTGAATTGCCCTGGTGAGGAACTGAAAATGGAAGAGATTCTATGTGAAGTTTGGGAAGTGGTTAATTCAAATAATTTTCATTCCTCAAAACTCAGATGCTGAGGTAGTCTATTTCCTTGGAGTTTCAGTACAAAGAATGGAGAAAAACAGATTCTATGCTACATATTGAAGAGCCTGTAACATTTTTCTTTTTACTCTCTTTAAAAAACAAGTTGTCAGTAGTGATAGTTGGGGCATCTGAAGAAAAAGAACTGTGGCAGAGGTCTTATTCTGTACTGCTGCTTCCATTAGAGGAGTCAAAATGTATTATTATTCATTACATATTAACCCTAGTAGGGTTTAGTGTAACAGCATTTTTAATTCATGAGATGAGAAACAATGCATACAAGTTCTTTAGTCTTAAGGCACTGAGCAGACACTTTCACTGAACACAAGAAAATCAGTGAGCAGGCAACTGCAACATATGCACTGTTTTATTCATATGTCATGGGGTGCCCTGAACTTCCCTAGTCCTTGTCATTTGACCAGTCTGATTTTTGTTTCCAAATACATAGAACATAAAATTGCCTCTCTTGTTTATTCAGACTGTTTCTCAGCAAAAGAGTGCCATCTCTATCATTTGTTTGAATATAGTCAAATGGTAGGTAGGCTCCAGGAAAAACAGTAAATTTTGCCAAGGCCTCTGAAGAAGGAATCTAGAGAAAGGATTGAGACCAGTGTTCTCATCCCACCTCTGATGATACCTGTTGTCTGGTACCATTGGGCATTCATTTCTGCAGTAGTGGAATGAAGGCAAAGGTGTGTTTACCCTCCATGGTAGAAATAGACTGAGTGCTCTAGGAGGCCTTTGTCTATATGCATAAACTAATGAAAGACCCTTCAATTCCCGTGTCCTTGTGTCTCTGTATTTTAGTTTTTTTATTTAAATCTGAGAAAATCCCTTTGTACTTGCAACTTCCCTTGAACAAGTGGACTGTGAGGAAGTGGAAGGACAGAGACATTCTTAAAAACACTGTTTATTAAATATTTGGAATAAGAATCTCTTTTGTGTTGCCAGATAAGTTACACTAATTTGTAGTTATTTAAAGATTCAGTGGCTAATGCTACAGGTAATCAGATATTTGCACTGCTTATGGTGCCTGCCTTGAAATAAAGAGTAAAATCTGGTTTCTAGGCTAACCATTTTGATTAATAGATTAGAGTAGTTTACAAGCGTGTCTCATGCTGAGCTATTCCCACTGCAGTCAATGGGTGTTTTAGAAATTGGCATTGTGGTCAACTGCGAAATATATTCTATGATGCAGTAGAAAAAGTAGAGAGCTTGATGTTCATGTAAAGCAATCCTGTTTCACATTGTGGGTTTGTTTTTTTTTTTCCTCTGGCAGGTGAAGAGTCTGCGTTTTCCTCATCTGGCTTTCAACAGGAAAAACAACGTGAGTTAAAGTTGTTCTTATTTGGCTTTGTACTGAGGCCATTGAACAACCAGAGATAAGAATAGAATAGAAATGTTAACCAGCACACGTCTGGTGGTGCGTTGAGAAGGGAAATGGGTGCAGAGGAATGAGGATTCTTTTGAATTTTGTTCTAAACATTTTTAATGTGGACTATGAAAATGTACCAAGCAAGTGCCTGTAACACTATTTAATGTGTTAGATGGTTCCTTATACACTGATTAGAGTGGCACACATGAAGGGTGTCCACCTCACTGGAGGGTGAAGCTGATGGTTTACATGATAGCGCCTGGGCAGTACAACATGGCTTGATTTGGAGCATAGAAGCCTTCAATGCTTTGTGCTCTGGACTGCCTTCTGTCTCTGCTTAAAGACGTGCAAGAGGTGTTGCTGTTAAAGTTTCCGACTGCTGTAGGAGTGAAAAGTAGTGCTGTGCCTGACATTGCTAGGGTTCCTTTGCTGCTGGTGCCCCACTTTGAGGAGTGTATTAATGTGTTAGTGTGCTTTTGTTCTTTCTGTGCTTCTGGATGAGAAATTGAACATTTAAAAAATTACTATTGCTCTTTAACTGAAATCTTTCCCCTTTCCATATTTCAGCTGTCGCTCTTCCAGAATGCTGAATTATCCAGCTGAGCTACCCAGAGTTAGAGGCTATTGCTTAGTGCAGGACGGCAGAGCTGCCTCCCTTCAATCACTTCAGTTGATGCAATTACATGAATGCATAAGCCAAAAATGGGGGAGAAGCTACCCTGAGGAAGAGAGAGCAGAATTGCTGCCCTTTTCAGTGTGTGGTTTTGAAAGTTTCTGCTGTTGAAGCAGCACTGAATATTTTAGAACTAATAAATATTTGCGTATTTCTCAATAAAGAATAGGCAGGGTTCTGCTTCTAACAAGTAATATTTGACCATACATTTGTTAATCGGTAGACTAGTGTGGTTTTGAATAGTTAGGAATTACTTTCTTAGCATTTGTCAGCAGTGTTCTTGTAGCATGGGGGAGTTACATGGGTACTAAGGTTAGCTTCTGTAATGTGTAAAAGCATTCTCGTGATACGCAAAACCCGTACCTGTATTTCTGTTTTGTTTGTATTCCTTCTTGTTGGTTTTGTGTACTGGTTTTCTGCATTTTAAGATTCCAGTGCATAATCTAGAAGAGGACAGCTCATTCTTGGGAAAGGTGAGATCTAACTAGCTCTACTTTCACCCTACAAGAACCCTTATTTTAGTTGAGATGGATCTTCAAGTAGTTGAAACTAGCCGGTACTACCGCCTACCCACTACTGATCAGTTAGTTTCAGTGCCAGCAGAGGACCTGGCCATCTTGAAGAATGAGATTTCATCATGTTCGCCTGTTCCTGTGTCTCTTCTCCTGTTCCAGATTTGAGAAGCCTAATGGACTCTGTAGCTGGTGCATTTGCAGGTTAATTAAAATTAATTAAAAAACAATGCAAAACAAATGAATAGAAAGTTTTTAATCTTAACCCACCCTGACCTTTCCTGACTGTGTCACTGGCTGTTACAATGTAAGCTATTTCAACCCCTTTAGTTTCTGACTCTATATGGGATTTGAGCACCATTTTTGTTACTGTAATTTGTGTAAATGATACAATTAACATAAGTTGATATAATAATGGTATAAATTAAGACAGCTGGAAAAATCAGCAACTGTACTGGTACTGCACAGAATATTAGGGGTTGGAAGGAACCTCAAGAGATCATCTAGTCAACCTCCTGCCAGAGCAGGATCACCTAGACCAGGTCACACAGGAACGCATCCAGGAGGGTTTTGAATGCCTCCAGAGAAGGAGATTCCACAACCTCTCTGGGCAGCCTGTTCCAGTGCTCTGTCACCCTCACTGTGAAAAAGTTTTTCTTATGTTTACCCAAAACCTCCTATGCTTCAGCTTATACCCCTTACCCCTTGTCCTATCACTGGATGTCAATGAGAAGAGCCTGGCTCCATCCTCCTGACCCTTGCCCTTTATGTATTTATAAACATTAATAAGGTCATCTCTGTATAGGGACCTGAATCCTGTTCTAAATGTTGCTGTTAAGAATGTAAGAGCCTCTGATACGTAAGGCAGCAAGAAACCTTGTCTCTTGTTCTGTTTGTCCACAGGATTTCCTGTGAACAGATCTTCTTTCTTGAAACTAGCAATATTCCTTACCTCCATAGAAGTCTGTAAAAGATGAGGCAGCCAAATATTTATATGATCAGTTATGTCTCTCTTCCTTTCAGGTGAATTATACAGAGCTTCTGTAAGAAAACAAAGGTTCCCAGCACAAGGCAGTATTGAAATACATGAGGACAATGAGGTGAGATTATTTTTCCAGTAAATGCAGCAGCCTTATTCAGGATACCTAGACAGATGTTTACTTAGGCTGTCTGTGCGTGTTGAAATTCTTCTTCAGTCTTGTATATTTAAAATAGCTTTTGGTTTACACAAAGATGTTTGTAATCACCATTGTTCTGAAACCTACCTCTGTGCTGCAAGAGTTTTCTGGCAGAGCATAGTGTGCTATACCTGGTTCAGTCATACTGGAATTAAATGGAACATAGGACACACACATACACACACATTGCTTCACATACGGTGAAGGCAAATATCACAAAAAGATCATGGGGCAGGGATGTGTAAAGAAAAAAATCACTGCTAACTGATTGTGAATATTGACACAAAGTATACCAACACTGTCCATAAAAATGCTTCTTTCCTTCTTATTCCCTGTTTTTCTCACAGGAAGGAGCTCAACACCAGAACTGCAAAATTCATGTGCTAATTTTGATCCTGCATGGAGGGAACATCTTAGACACTGGAGGTGGAGACAACAGCAGCAAACTGTCAGACATCAATACCTTCAGTTCTGTGTTTGAAAATGTGACCCGAGCCCATTTCCCTGCCGCTTTGGGCCACATCTTAATCAGACTCGTTCCCTGCCCAGCAATCTGTTCGGCAGCTTTCTCTCTTGTTTCCAAGTAAGTTAATTTCCATTTTCTAATGTTTGTCTTTGTAGTGTGGATTTGAATGTCTTTCTGTGACCTGTCTTTTTCACGATGAAACATTGTGAATCCTTCTTAATCTTTTGCTTACGGCAAAGCTTAGATCAATCTTTCATCCTTTTCTAAGTGGATATATTAAAAAAACCCAAAACAAAATGCAAACAAACCAACAAAACACAAAAACCCAACAAAACAAAAAAATTCCAAACCCACGGTGGGCTACAGTCTATTGTCCACATCCATCCAAATGAAAAAAAAAAATAAAAATCCAGAAGAAATCTACACAGAAAAACTGTGCTAACCATTAACTCTTCCTCCTTTCCCCTTTGCTCCAAATCTGACTTCATAAAAATCAGTATTTACTTCTGTCTTACTTTAAAATTGAAATGTAGCTAAATCTGCCTGTGGATATGCTAACTGATGTTGGTCTAACAAATTGAAGTTTCCATTGGATGTATCCACTTCAGTAGCTGCTTTTCCTCACCTCACCCACTTTTTCATTCTGGAAATTCACTCATTAAATGAGAGAACCTTTTCAGGTAACATATCTTTCCTTAGTGATATTTTCCTGGATATAAATATTTTAAGTGCCATGATGGAGAAAAGAGAAAGAAACACATGCTTTTGAGCCTGCTTCAACTCTCCTGCAAGAGGAAACCAGGAATAACTAGTGAACTCTGTAGTGACAGGGAGGAGAGAATCAGATTTGCTTGATTTATTCTGTTCTAATCAAAGAGAAACTTATCTTCTTTTTGTTTGGAGCTTTCGCCCAGTGATGATTGCTTTTTGCTGTAGTATAGTGCCCAAAGTTACATTTGAATCTCATGTAGAGCAGAAAACACTGCAGGACAGTTGAGGAGGTCAACAACCATGTTTTGGACCAATAAGAGCACGAATGGTGATGCCTGCTGTCCAGATGACTGAGTTAGAGAGGAGAGAAGGGAAATAGATTAAAGTTCTGAAATCCTAGCTGGACTTAAAAGCTGTGACAGGCGTATAGGAAGATGAGGTGGCAGGATGCAGACCATACTGGTGGGAAGTGTGCCTATTTGCATCAAGGTAGAATACACTGAAACAACCAGGAAAGGAGAACTGTGTGTATGTCCCAAGTTGCTGCCCTGTAAAGTTAGAGGACTGATAGTAGAAGAGAAGGTGAAGCATCAAAGACTGTTTGGGAGATTGTCCTTGCCCATTTGGGCCATTGATTACCACAGGGCTCGGTAGTGTCACTTAGATATCCTGTAATGCAGTGCCTGCAGGTCTGAACTGTCTAGAAGAGCTGGTAGAGCGGAAGGAAGAGTGTGTGCTGGCAGCCCAAATGCGTACAGCTCCCACGCTCTTTCTCTGTTGTTTGTATTCCCTATTGCAGTGCACAGTATTCATCCAGACTGAAAACAGCCAAGCTGGGTGTTTGAATGTCCTATAGAATCATTCCTGGCACTGACATAAGATTGGTATTCCCTTGGTTTGTTCTTGCGTGGAGCTGCTTGTGATGGGCCCATTTGGGGCTGACAAAAGGAGAGATGATTCCCTGCTTTCACATTTCTGCAGCTTCATGCCAGCAGTTTTCATAGCCAGAACTCCAGGATGCAGTTGTGGAACATAAACTTGTGGTAAACATTCCATTTAGCAAACTGTGGGAGAGGAAGCATGTTTTCAATTTACAGTACTGTTTCACTGAGGGTGAGCCAGATGACTGACTAAACAGCAGCACAAGATTTCTTGTTTGGTTTGAATGTATTTTCTGTTTTCGGATTGTGCAGGTGTAGTGCATGCCAGCATAGTACAACCCTCTGTTTACCTTGGCATAAGTTTTGAATTATGCTGTGTCTCTGTGTGGGTGCCAGGGTTCAGAGGGATTCCACTGAGTGCACTTAAGCAGTTTTCACTACCTTGCAAATAGTGGCTTAAAGGAAAGGGATCTTTAGGGCAAAATCACTCCATGTAGTAAATGTTTCAGATTTACTTAATCTGGTCTGCTCCCATCTACTTCCATCACTTCAGAATGCTTCACTAGAAAAGTAAGCATATGAATAATCAAATGAGATGAAAGTGTTTTGTTGGATAAGTTTTGGAGTGCTCACCCTCTTGCGTGCTTCTTGCATAGTGGTGGGTCCTAAAGTGTATGCTCTTGGTATTGCATTTTCCTAATTGATTTTTAAAAATACTTTTGTAATTTAGTTGTAAAGCATGTAGAGAAGTCCAGTCATTACGATTTGAGTATTTTCTATTCCTTGTTTTTCTTTTATCCTAGAAGTGGAGACAGTAAGTGCATATTCTGGCACCGAGAACATCGACAGCAAGTCCCTAGGACTGTCAGCATGGCATGCAGATAATACTTTATGTTTGTAGTTTGGCCATGTGATAGTTACTCAAACAAGTGTTTGGTGATTTCACCAACCAAGTGATTTCACCCTCTATTTTCTTCTCTCACCTCTGCTATTGTCAAGGACTGCTGACCTGAGAAAATTTTGAGGTGGGACTAGTGTTTAGTCTTGATCTACATTTAGCCAGATGCTTTCTGCATTCAGAATAAGCTTTTATTCCCTTGTTCCTCCTTTCCTCCCACCTCGCCTTCTATGTTGAACAACTCCTCACCTCCCGTCTCTATGGTGCAGTCTCAGTTGTCCTTGATGGCAGACATCACTGTGCCATCAATCACTTCTCCTCTTGTAGCCACATGTACTCTTACCTAGTGATAGGCCCCAAGTTCCTATAGGAAAGTCAATACAAAATAGTGTTGAAGTTGCCTGCCTGCAGCTTTGCTTGAGCTGAATTATCCAAAATACTTCTGGATGAGCTGAATTATCCAAAATACTTCTGGCTTGCCTTTAATCTCTAAAAGACAGTCAACTTTATGTAAGAGAATCTGGCATACACTAGTGTGCCTTGCATATTTGTCTCTCTGAAATATTTTTCCCACTGTTTCTCATCAGTAAAAGTCAGTCAAGAAACGATTGGCAGATTTACTGAGGAGCTTAGAGGGTGCACATGCAAACTAAAATAATGATGACATCCCATCAAATTTAAGCTTGCATTTTCAGATGAGTCATCTCCTTTTTGCAAAACGTTACTATGCAAACATTTACGTATGATTTCAGAATGTGTGCAGTTTTGTTCTGTCTTTTTGAAAGGTTGGAACACTGGGAAAAATGTTTCTACATGCTTTTGAACAATACATCTGCCGCACTTGTGTTTTAGTTCGTAATATTCCATTTGTGATGGTTGGATCCCTTTCTGTGATGTAGTAAGTTATATAGAAAAAGAGAAGCTGCTGTTCCAAATGATGTCTACTTGTATGTGGAAAAATCACACCAAGTATGTTGGTGCAACTACAGAAATGCTTTTTAGCATGATCTTATTCACATAAAATAGTAACTCCTTGATTTTTTTTATTTTTAAGAAGCTGAATTCTGTGAGAAAATGATCCCTCCTGTATTCTCTCATTGTGAACTCCAATAGCCCAACCCATTTCTGTTAATAAATAATGGTTCATCCTCTAATGCTGTGTGCTGCCTCTTGCATTTTTCATGATGATAGCATGTCCTTTTCTAGCCTAAATCCCTACAGCTATGATGAGAGCTGTCTCAGCAGCAGTGAAGACCACATCCCACTGGCTGCCTTGCCCTTGCTGGCTGTTTCATCCCCTCAGTACCAGGATGCAGTTGCCATGGTGATCACTAAAGCCAATCAAGTTTACAATGAATTTCTCAAATCTACTGATGGGGCTGGTTTTAATGGACAGGTAGGACTATTTTCTCTTATATCGAAGTAAAATTCCTTTGGAGCAAGTCTGTTTCTTTTGAAGCCATTGTGTTGAGGGATTTGAGTTGTGAATGTGGGACAGTACTGCAAATATGATGAATGAATGTGAGCATGGTACTACCTGTGCAAAATGCTTTCTCAGTGCCCAGCATGAGAAAGACACATCTGGAATACTGTGCAATATCTAATCTGTTGGTAGAAGATACTGTACCTTCTCCCACAAGCATTTTGACCCCTAAGCTCTTACTAAGTATTGCTACGAACTCTAGTAATGTGTAAGAGTTAGTTGTGCAGTTAAGTGTGGTATGCTAAGCAGTGAATAAGCATGCCAGGCCAAGACAAATGATAATCTATGTTACTGAGTTCCTCACACACCTACTATGGCTGTTAGAACATTTGGGACATCTCTGACTGAGGAATCCAATGTTTTAGCTATTGTTGTTTCTTTTTTGCTTCCATCACAGTAGCAAGAACACAACTGGTAGCAGAGAAATTTAGAAGACAAACTCAGTTCCCAGCAGTGCTGCAGATATTCTGTGTAATTTTGGGAAAGTCATGTAATTTTTGTGCTGTGACCTTCTCCCTAGGGAAGTCATATGCAGACTTCTGGCTGAGGTGTCACAGTTAGTGTTTCTGCTCCTTCCTCAACCTGACCCCCACCCCACTTGTATCCCTCCTTTCATATTTTGGTATCTTTTGTCCCTTTATATTGCAAATTCGGAGATCTTGCAATATAGATAGGAGATGCCTTTTTGGTTTTATACAGTGTTTGAAACAGTTTAATTCTGTTATTAATGCCAAATATAATGCGGATTAAATATGGAACGATAAATTGAAGGAAATGCTACTAATCCCCAACAAAACATGCTGGTAATTTTATTACAGTTACCTGTATCATTTAATTTTCAGTTCTTTGTGGACTTCACTGCATGGAGTAGGAATCTGAAAATCGGAGTAAATCAACATGGTGTTTAATTGTATATAACTTTAGAACCAAAATTGTCTTAGAATAGATGCTACTTTAATGTATTTTGATATTTTAAGATGAATATATTTCAAGGGATAAAAACAATTAAGAGGGTGTGGTATGTGGAGAAGAACTAATAGAAGTTTGAGGGTTTTTTCCCTGCCTGCATCTTGAACCACTGACTTTTCCTAACATGCTTCACTTTGAAGAAATGGTGCACAACATCCTGTTATCCAAAACTTGTAGTTTAGTGTTGTAGCCAAGCTAAATTAAGGCTAGAAATAAGTTAAGGTTTGTAAGGAGAGGTAATGGAGGTTATTCTCAAGGAGAATAGCACAGCCATTACTCATCCTCAGACACAGGCAGGGGGCAGGGAGAAAGAGTCATCTGCAGTATAGGGAGGAGTACAGTGGAATTGGCTTGTGAGTCTGATTCTAGTGTGCCATATAATTGCCAAAACAGTTGAATTCATGGGTTTAGTACTCTATGTATTTTAATTCCAAGGTCCATGCTTTGAAAGTAGCTTGTATGTTTATGTAAACATGAAGCAAGAGTGAATCTCTCTGCTTAATACCCACTTTAAAAGTTCCATTCCCTTGTCCTGACAGGGGAGTGCCAGTCTGGTTTTAATCTGTTAAGATCCTCTTCCCTGTATGAGTCTGAAGGAAATGTTAAGTGTCTTGAAATGTTTGTGAGACTGATTGTCTAGTGGTCTTGACTTTATGAGCTGGAATCTGGCTGCAAGCACCTGAAAGAATTCTAGCCCACTTGGAAGAACTCCCAGCTGATCAAAATAGTGCCTAGGACAGATATTCTTCGCGTAGGGTGTATGTCTGCAGGTAAAAGGAAGTGGAGAAAATGGCTACATGCAATAGGAACGAAGGTGTAAAAAACCAAGGATGTAAAGTAAGACAGCTGCTCCTCTGCAGTGCTGTAATATTTTGTGTTTCTTTTAAAACACTTGCTACATCTCCAAGGAAAATCTTTTTATTTCCTCAGGTGTGTCTCATTGGTGACTGCATTGGAGGAATTTTGGGCTTTGATGCCATCTGCTATAATTCTAATACAGCTGACGAGAGTCGGAACAGTAGCAGGAGAGGAAGCATCAGCAGCATCCAGGTGAAGAGAAAAAAATCCACACAGCTGAAATCCTATATATATTCATATCCTGGAGGAAAACAACTTCATATAAATCAGAGAAAATATAAAGATTTAGTAAATTGCCATGATAACACGGGTTTTTGCTCATATATCAAAAAAATTGCTGTTTGAAAATTATGTTTGCAGCTTCAGGTTTTTTTATCTGCAGATCTTTGAAGTAGGGTTACCAAGGGCCCTTTCTTATATCCTTAACTGTAGATGCAAACATGTCCCCTCTCACTAATCCTTTTATATTTCTTGTTTGTTTATTTGTTTGTTCACGTAGGGTCTAG
This sequence comes from Actenoides lindsayi, assembly GCA_025331215.1. Lineage (NCBI taxonomy): Eukaryota > Metazoa > Chordata > Aves > Coraciiformes > Alcedinidae > Actenoides > Actenoides lindsayi. Next base: position 24,166 of record WTSP01001077.1, on the reverse strand, counting down.
AATTCCTTATGCCTGGCGGTAGTCTAGCATTAAGATTTGTTCATGAATAAGTTTTAGTGACTGATGAAAGAACATCTTCCTGATAAGAAATGCAAGTCACCTGAGGATCTGTGAATGGACCACTGAGCATAACAGTGTCTATATAAGTGCTGTATTTGGAGAGAAGGGAGGATTAATTCTGTCTACCAGCAAAGATTTTATGGTACTAAAACCACAAATTTTTCAAGTAATGCTACCATGTAAGCCTTATTATTTTGTTCAACACTTAAGAAAGAAAATTGAAATTCATCTAATTCTATGTACTTTAGACTCAAGTGGATATGGAGAGGGGGTGGTGTGTTAGAGATGACACTGGGGTGCCTATGTTTCATTCTTTGATGGTTTTGTGACCCTAGCCAAATTGTTTCATCTCTTCAATTACCTTTCTCCTAAAAAATGGGCTCAGGGATACCTGAACCCACTTGGTTCAGTTTAGAGGTATGTGTGATGGGAGTACTCTTGAGCAGAGAGACATCCTCTGAATGTTTTCAATAAGAGTTACTCACCATTAATAACATGGCTCTGGGTTCTCAGCAGCCAGCCTTTGATAGTACCAGCACTGAGGAAAGTGCATTGCGAGTAAAGTAAATGGAGAAAGGGACCTTCTGGATCCCGGTCCTACAGTGGGGTTGATTGTGCAAGGGCTACTGATGAATCTGAGAGTCAGGGTCACACTTTCAGGGTGTGTAGGTTCTTTTGACTTTCTTGCTCTTATAGTTTCATATGTCCTGTATTCCTCTTTTTCCTGATACCACAGAGATTTCCTTCCCATTCCTTTCTCAGTCTTTGCCCTTTTCTCCTCTTGACTTCATCTCTACTACTCTGTGTGTTCAGAAGAACTAAGTACTATTTTCCTTCCTTCTCTTGTCTTTCTGTGCATTGTTCTCAGCTTGCTCCTGTAAAACCTTCAGGAGAATTTATTTTTTAATTTTTTTTTAATGTGTTTTCCAGCCCTTCCCCGCCCCCTCCTTCCTTCATATCTCCAGTAGAAATAGATCTAATTGGAAGAGTTTGAGATGCAGAAATGTAGAGAGTTTTTCACTTTACTATTTCACAAGTGTCAGGGGCATTTGTAAAATGAAACTAGCTGGAAATAAGGATGAGACTGATCTGCTTTCAACCATTGCATTTTATGTTCTGGTTATAAACCATGAAAATAGGCTAAATTAGGTTTAGATAGTTCCCTTATCTTACTCAGATTATTTCAAAGTGGTCTGTAATAATAAGCTAGCTTGGTGATGCAGTAACCATTACATTCTCTGACGAGTTCACAGTTTAAGCACTAGAAACTTCCTTTTGGAGAGAGAGGGGCTGTTAATTTAATGAGACAATGTAAATAAGGAATTAGAATGGTATATTCTACTACCCTATGTGAGTATTTGTTGGTTTGTGTGTTGTAGTCCTTTTTCTGTATTTTAGTTTTCACTATACACTAAATAATCAAGTCAGGATTATCCGTAATAGCTAGTGACTTCTACAGTATAGGCAGAAGTGTAAAGGATTACTGAGATCATGGTTATTGTTGCATGTACATGCTTGTACAGGGCAGTAATTGAAACTTTGCCTGCATGTTCAGTGAAACAATCTGCAGTAGAGCAAATGTTATTCTGCTCAGACCAGACTAGTACCTCCTGCACTTTAAAAATTAGTTATGTTTGTAACTGTATAAATACTTAACAAAGAAAGCCAGTGTTGTTATAATCATCATCATATCACTCCTTGGGTTATTAAAATTCAGAAGATGAAGGGAACTTGGTCCATCATCAGAAGCAGAAACCCAAAGTCTTCTATTAGCAGTCACTGTACTTCTAAGAGACAGTGTTGCCAATGAAGAGGAATTTGATTCTCTTTCATTGCAACAACTAAAATATTCATAATTTAGAAGTTGACAACTCTTCATTAGGACAAATGGAGAAAGTTGATGAATTTCTTCACGTAGATCAAGGATAAATAAAAGCCACCTATGGGTGACTAATTCAACTCCCAGTACTGATACCATTTTACTGCAGATAAGATTTTAATTGTGACGTGTGGGTGAGTTAAAGAGCTTGTAGAAATGGAAAGCAAGCTCTTTAACTACTTAAAATGCAGTGAATAGTCTCTCTACTGATCACCTCAACCTTCTTCTAGAGTGTTGCCTAATGTCTTTTTAAGTGGTTTAGTGTATTTTTTGGAACTATATCTCACTCCCTGATCTGGCTAATATAAATGCGATATTGGCTCAGTCTGTTTTTCAGTATACAAGGAAAGACTGTGTCACGAAGGCGATCCTAAATACTCAAACCAGTGAGATTAAAACCTGTCAAGATTTTTTTGAATAGGTTTGAATGTAGGATTTTTTTTTAATAAGAGGTTTGGGGTTGTTTTTTTTTTTAAATGTATCAGGCTACTATAAATTTGAATACTTTCTCTTCAACATGATGCCACCCCGTGCAGACATTTTGACGTACTCTTAGCATCTGATGTAATTGTCACCATTCAGATGCAGAGAAGGCCCAGATGCATTGTAAGAGTTAGTAGAATATGGATGAAAACCAGTTATGCAATTAGAAGGGGTTTAACTGCATCTATTCTCCCAGTATGCCTTGTTGATGTTTATATCTTTGAATTTTTGTAAAAATAGGTATTGGGTGTTTTCATACAGATCAACGTTTTGTTGATCTGAATAGAAGGACATTTACATAGAACTGAATTATACAGTGAGAAAGAACCAGGTCTTTCATGCCTCATGCAATGGGGGGATTCAGTCCAGTTGAATTTGTTTTTCAAAGCAGCGTTTGTATTGGCTACTGACATGGATGCGGGAATAAAAATCTGGAGGTAATAGGAGTATGTCAGGGAGGACGCTTCTGCAAACTGCAGAAGCGCTGGAGGAAATGAACAATAAATAAATTTATTTACTATTTTAAGAGGTACCTTAAAGATATGGTACCACTGGTCTCTTCTTGCATACTGCAGAAGTTCACATTCTTAACAAATCAGGCCCCACATCTGTGGAATACGATAAGCAAGACCGTTATTGTCGTAATGGGCATTTTTGCATTCAGATAAGACCCCTCCTGATTACTTTATGATACTTATAGTTCTCTATGAATGATGAAGTCATGAGAGAGAAAGCTTTTGTGATACTACTACTCCCCCATCCCCTAAAATTCCTGATTCTTCTTCCAGCTTTTAGGCTCTATTTCTTACAGGGAAATTTAGTCATCTCTTTCCTTATCTTCTGCTGCAGAGAGAAGGTCTAAACCATTCCTCTCTTTTTTGGATCAAGTGATATCAAATGTACAAATGCAACCATTTCATATAAGCACTCTCATATTTTTGGTCACTGTCTAAATCTCCCTTTTGCTCTGTTCATTCTCTGAAGGATAATCCCTTCTTAGCAGAGGACTCCAGTCTGGGTGGCAGCAAACGCCTGAGCAAAAGCAATATTGACATCTCTGGAATCACGGAGGATGAGGAGTCAAGGCAGCCATTGCCTAGGAAGCAGAGTGACTCATCTACCTATGACTATGATACTGTAACCCAACATCATGCTTTCTTGTCTAGGTAACTACTGTTTGATGACTGAGTGAGGGAAATGGGATGGCTATTGAATGGAGCCTGTTAGCAACAGAGCAATAGAATAATTTTTATTATCAGTGGCGTGTTTCTGAAAGTTTGCTTGAAGTCTCTGGGTACTCCTCAAAGAAAGCCGTAGATATAGTGGGTCTAGTATGAAGTTGCAAGTGGAGAGTATTTTGTGTAATCTTTATTCAGTTATGAAGTTTTTGAATATGCAAAACTGAATGCAAGTAGTTTGTTTTTTTCAGTGCAGCCTACACATCAACATGGATGAATATTTTATAATTCTAAATTTCTGTTACGTTTTTCTTTCTAAAGATCTCTCTGACTTCACTTACAGGCTATTATTCTGTAAAGAATGAGTTAATTGCTTTAGTTACTCCCATTGGTCTGTGAGCTATGCAGATCAGCTTTAATGCAAAAAAACCACAAACCCAACTGCATAAACAGTTAAGCCATCTGCATATTGGCTTAAATGAAGAGGAGGTTGGGGAGGAGAGTTAATTAGCTTTCCTGGATCCTAAGAAACCTTTAAAACACAGATTTGATGAGAACATAAGTATTCCCTTTGTCTCATTGTTTCTGACTGTTCTGCTTTTGATTTTTTTACTTATCTCAATTCTTTGTCTTTTTTGTCTTCTATCCATCATCTTATTTCCTTTATTTCATTGCGAGTGATACAGAGGGAGAACTCTTATATGTTGGAGTTCTGCTACAGTTGAGTATAGTGTGTGTGTGTGTATAGAGTAAGTATGTATAGAGAGACTTATTTCTGTGCTTCAAGTTTGACAGTTTTGTTAGTAGCATTTTAAGGTAATTTTATTTTCTTCCTTTGAATTTACTTTGCTTTGCTTTTCTTGACTACTCTGGTTTTGTTTTCAAACCACTGGGTTTTCTGCATATTGATACTTTGTACAGTGTTATCCCTCTGAGGCAGAATGGTTGTTTTTCACTTGTGTACAACTGAAAACATGGTTTTTTTGTTTAGTCACTTTTAGGTTCTTGTATAGGAGTGTTGTGTTATATTTAAATCACAGTGTTGGCCTGTATAAAGCACTTCAGGCTTGGGACATAAGAACATAGTTAAAAAACAAAGATATTTTTCTTCCAAGCCTTTTTTCATTTTCTGCATATCTATGATTTTAAACTGAAAGCATCACATGCAGTTGTACTTAAGCAAGCAGGTAAAAGTCCATTCACATTTTGGACTCCGCAAACCTTAGGCTGTTGCTAAGTTGTTGAGGAATAGTTGGACAAATACAGACTAAAGACAGCAGAAAAAAGAGAGTTCATTTACTGCAATTTAGAGGTGTTGTGTCAGAGTGAGTAATGAAGTTATTTAGTTCAGTGTGTCACCTTGTGCTTTTCGTCAGAGTGCTTTTGGTAAAGAGAGGTAACTCCTAACTGCAGTGCTAGTGATGGATTTATTTCTTGGGTTTCTTCATTTCTACCCTAAAGAGGCCCTAAGCTTGGGTCTCTGGAGTTTTAGTTAATCACCAAAGTTATAGTGATAAAATTGCCAAAACTAGACAAATATCTGTAACGTGAATTCAGGTTATTAATTGAGAATGTCACTAGGTTCTCAGATTGAAAGAGAGACCTGGTATCTTGGCCTGATTTGGAACCAATCTTCAGGATTTCTGGATTCTGATCCTTACTTGGCCACTGATGCAGAGTGTAGCAGTGTACAGATAACGCATGAGGGCTTCAGTCACAGCTCTGGTTGAAGTTAGCATGTTTAACATCTCTTAGGCTCTGAACACTCTAAAGGCATGTTCTACTCTGCCTCAGCAGGTGTATATGCTACTTTTCTGCTTCTGAATGTAGTTATTTCATGTCCAGCAGAACTAAATGAAAAGTGAGTGTCAGTGAGGGATAGGTGATCTGTATTTACCTCATGCATGTATGGCATGCAAAGTAAATGAAAGTGGTTTAATTACTTAAAAGATTAAAAACTGTCTTTATCACTAATTTTAACCTGTAATAGAGAGTTGAAAAGTAGTTAACATCTAATTCATAACTCAGAGAACACGTTAGAACAATGCTTTTTACATATCCTTGTAACTTACTTTATGACTAAATTTCAGTACCATTGTCCTTATATAAGCTTACGTACACCTCTACTGCTAAAAGGGAGGTCAGGTGTACTTAAGTCTTCAGAGTTCTTGTGTAACTTACCAATAATTATTCTATAGAGTAACTGTAGAAAACTCTTGCATGTTGAAGGTAGTAAATTTACTGAATAGCCGCACTGGAGATGATGGTAAGTGGCTGTTATACTGCAATACCTACATGCAGTTTAAGGCATGTTGCTTGGATCTAGATACAGGTACTAGAGCTTTCTAAGCAGACTGTTTTGGGAATGTAATGGGTTTTTTTCCTCTGGATGCCCTCTTTGTTATCATTAAGTTAGTGCATTTTCTTTGCTCAGCATCCACTCAAGTGTGTTGAAAGATGGTGCAGACTTTCCTCCTGTGAATTCCAGTCTCTCAGAAGTAAACCTTGGCCGATTTGAATTTGAGGTGTCTGATTTCTTCCTCTTTGGATCGCCGCTTGGTTTGGTGCTGGCCATGAGGAGTACTGTTCTGCCTGGCCTGGATGGTAAGCTCTTTCTGGGGTTAGAATACAGACTGCTTGATGACTGTTTTAAACAAAGAGACTTATCTAAAAGGAGGTAAATAAAGGAGCCTAATTAAAGACTGAGGAGTGAGGTAAGTTTCTTTCTCTAAAAGGTGGGAGTGTTAGTGTAGGTAGGTATTGAGGTGATGAGGGTTGTTCCATGAGTGTCCTGCTCACCCATTTACAGTACTGTCTTTTTTTTTTTACTGTCTTTTTTTTCATATATTCCATGTCATAAAACATGAAGCTTATACCTCACCAAGAATCCATCCTTGAAAAAGATATCAAAAATAACATCTGTACTTGGTTCAGCATTATATCTTGTTTACGTCTGGCTTCATGGGTAAATCTGGGCTCTGGGTGTGTTGGTTGTGAGCCATTTTTTTTCCCCTCCGGTAACAGAGCCTAGGGATCAGACACATAAAGGATTTTTTTTGTTCTATTTCTAAATGCATCTAGATATTTTTCAGTTAAAGTAAAAGCCTACTTTACTTTTCAAAAGTCAGTGTATTCTATGGGTAGTGGCAGTCCCAAATTGTTGTCTTTTTTCAATTTATAGACTTTTGAGTAATGTCATTTGATTGAGCTTTCAAAGTCACGTTTGATTGCTGGAATAAAGTGGAATGAAATAAACTGAAGTATATATGTATAACTGAAAATTATTTTACCTGCTGTAATTAAAAATGACAAAAGCCATGTTTTTCAGAGCCTTTAGAAATGTGATAGGCCTTTTTCTTTTTTTTAAACAAGCTTCGTGGATTTACAAGACAGCATATTTAAACTCCCATTTTCTGTTTCTTTACTTATATTTGCAGTACTCAATTTTGTTCAAATAAAAAAACCACAGAAATAAAACAAAAACCAACCAAACAAAAAACCAAACAACAAAAAGATCAGTCACAATCAATCAAACAAAAGAAACTCTCCAAAAAACCAACCACAAACAAAACCAAAATTCAGCTGAAGAGAATGGGAGTTTCTATATATCTTCCCACAAATTAAGGCTTTTTTCCTCTGTGAAAGAGCTGTCAGGGAAATGAAGAAAAATTACATAGGTGTCTTGGTTTGAGTGAGAATAGAATTAATTCTTTTCAGTGATTTTACTGTTCAACTCGCTTCTTCTAACGAACTGCCCTGTCTGAATTTAGCAGCCTGTGTTCACAAACAGTGTCTGCTTCTGGCAGTGATAACACCCAATGTTTAG
>WTSP01001077.1:0-16640 GCA_025331215.1 Actenoides lindsayi | reverse complement strand
GATGTAATTACCACTGGGGGGGTTGGGTTTGATACTGGGTTTGTATATATTTGTATATATTCCATTTATTATTGTTATTATTTTCATTTTCACTAAAGCTGTTCTAGTTCTCTTTTCTAATCACTAAGTCTCATTTCCTTATTCCCTCTCTCTTCCCTTGGGGGAGTGAGGGTGGTTAACAGAGAGCGTCTGTTACAGGACTAAGGAACTGCCCTGACCTTAAACCTTGACAATAAGTGATGCTGGCTTTGAAAACTACACTGCAATTTGGTTTTCTGTCTTAGAGATTTCTTTACCAGATTAGCAACACTTCCCTTTGAAGATAGTGAGGGTTTTGCTGGGGGCGTTGGGACAGGGATTTGAGGTTGTTTGTTTTTGGGTTTTTTGGGTAGGACTTCATGTGGAAAAATCTAACAGTATTAATTTGCATGCACGGATTCAAATTCTTTGAGCTAGAATTAATATTTTTGCAAGATTTCATGGTTTCCATTTAATGACTCAGAATGGACACATTTGCTATGGAATCACATATGAAACAGAGCATGCATCTGTTTCATTAGATACCTTTTAGAGTCTTTGAGGATAAATTCTGATTAGCAGATCTCAGTTACTGCACAGTAAGTAGAAAGTACTGGCTGTATTTAGTACAAAATGACCTCAGTGGCAAACATGGACACATCTTTTCGTGTAGCCAGCGGTGACTGTCAGAAGTTGACTCTGTGTGGTAAGCTCTCCCTTCCATCCATACCGATGAGCACAGATGAAATTCACATTTCAGTTCAAGGGAATGTACACATGTATTGAAAATGTGTGAAGATTTAATGGAATTGAAGCTTTTTTGCACAAGGGATTTCTCTGAAATGATACAGTTTTTGTGTGTAATTTTCTGTGCAGTCTGAGTCTTCCCTTGAATGCAGTGCTGCATAGGAAAGCATTTGTGTGTTCAAAAGTGTGACAATTACATTTAAAAGCAATTGTCAGCCATATAAGCATGCCCTGTAAAAGTAATGTTGGCTTTACAAAGGTGAGAGCTGCCTTCCTGAAACCTTATATTGTGAAGTAGGCTCACAGGGAAGCTTTGCAAGTTGATCATAACCTTTCCTTGTTCGAAACCCAGGCAAAGCATGAATAAGGTAAAGTATACTCCTATTGGAAGATGTGTTCCAGAGATTTCTTGAGAGTGCATTTTGTGATACAAAGATAAGTTTCTTAGACAGATTTGCATGATACAGAGTGCATGTGGAAAGGGATCCCCATGGATATGATTCATCATCATACTCAGAGTATCTGGAGTAGATTTTTGCTGTCATCAGTGAAAGGTTAATTGACTTCAGCTAGTTAGAGAAAAAACAGTGTGACTGTGCTGTAACCTTTATAGAAAAACCCACTCATGTAAGAGAGGAAAAAAAAATCGTAGTATTACTCTGACCTGCTTATGGCAATGCTGTTATTACAAATCAATATCAGTCTTCTAAGCTTAGAATCTGGTAACATCCACAGTCTGTATCAAGTTTTGTCCCTATGTACTGTTAATGGCAACAGGTACCAGAATGTTTTTTTAGAGTCCTTTCAGCAACAGGGAATGCACTTAAGAAAGCCTATAAGAGTATAATATTTTTTGATATAGCTCTTAGTGGCTCTCTCAGACTCCAGCAGAGGAAGATATGCAGCATCAAGTTTACTCGTTGCAGTTTTGCTTATGTACAAATACCTTGACTTTTGCTCTTGAAAATGAGAAAAAACCTAAGTAGTGTGGTATTGATTTTGTTAATTTGTTTTAGGGGTTTTTTAATGGTGAGTATTACTGGTGAGTGCTCTGGTGAGAAATGTCTCTTAAGATAGACTTCATTAGTTCTAAGATACCATGACACCTTATATTAAAATTCATTAAACCCCACAATATTAAAAACATCTTTCTTTGTTGTTTCCAGTTAAGTGTGTGTTTGACTTGTGCATGGGAACGATGCTGTGCCAAACACATCTTCTAAGGAAAAACATCATACATGTTATCAGGTTTTTGTTATCACCACAATGAAATAATAGTTCTATCAAAAGGATGTTTAGGGTTTATTTTATAGCATAGCAGGTTTGAAAACATGCCTTGCTTGCATGGAGTTCATGAGGAGCAGACATAATAATCCCAAATGTATTTTGTTAATACTTCAGTTACTCGTTTACTCAAAAACCTGACTATTGTCACATGTAATGCAGTACTATAGGAACCGTTGTAAGTTTAATGAGATAATAATGAATTGATTTGCTTGCGCTGGCAAGAGTCACTGTGATTGAAGTGTGATATGGTGCCAAGTGACTATACCAACCATTTTACAGACCTCAGCAGTCTTGTGTGATCACCCATCTAAGTATATGTTAGGGTTCTGTGTGTTTGTTTAGTCAGAAGAATGCCTTATTAGTTGAGTAAGTGAGCTGTACATCTTCAGCAAGAATCATAAACATTGCTTGCTGTTATAGTGTGGCCATCCTTATTTCTATACATTAGCTTCCATAAGGTGACTTCAGAAACTTCAGTGCTTTCTTTCACTTACCCGCTCCTGCTGTCACCTAGATTTAAGTCCTCCGGACCGTAACAGGCCCATCAAACCATTCTACTGGTAAATATTTGAAGTGGTGAGCATCATAGCTATAATAATACCTTTACAACTTCTTTTTTTCTTTCTTCCTTCCTTCTGTCTGCTTGTGTGGCTGGTCTTCATGTCTGCTACATACATGCATCTCAGACTGTGATGTCTCTGTAAACTCTGTTGCAGTGAAGTGTTCTTTACATATGAAATAGCAAACAATTTAGTTATATTTCTTGTGGTCAGATGTGTGCTAGTCTGGAGTTTGCAGAAGAACATATAAACCATGCTTCTGTGTAGACTCCTTGAAAATTGTAAAGGGACAATACTGAACTCTCTCTCGTTGTCATCCAAGTATGCCAGGTCCGCCCAGCCTGCAGCCAAGTGTACAGTTTCTTTCACTCTGCTGACCCCTCTGCCTGCAGACTTGAACCATTACTGGAGAAAAGATTCCATCTCCTGCCTCCATTCAGTGTCCCACGGTACCAGAGACACCCACTAGGTGATGGAAGATCTCATCAGTTAGGTACAGTGCCTATTTTCAGCGCTCTCCTTACCCATTGTTCTCTCAAGCGATCTCTTCTTACACAGCTCAAGAAGAATTGAAATACCAGTGTGCTAATATGCTAAAAACAAGTTGCCTGTGACAGAATGGCACAGACATATTTAGCCAGTGCAGAACCAAGAAAGATTACCAAGAGAAAAATTATTCTTATGTATAAAGTTTGTGATACTAGTTGTGTTAAAGAGGAGTTGGAAGGGGATATACCACTGCTTTAATTGAAGTGTCACTTGCAAACTTACGTGTCTTTGACTACCGTTTTAAACAATTTATTTTTACAATTAGTTGACCTTTGCCTGGATCATCAAATATTATTTCTCATGGTCACTTGTGGTTGGTTTTTTTGTGGATATTTACTAGGATAAATAAGAGCATTAGACAAATTCTTTTGTTTCCTCCTTTCCTAGGTAGGCTACTAAACAATATTTATGTTGAGTAATAAATGTTTGAAACCAGGAAAAAAATGGGAATGGACAGACTTGTGGTGACAAAAGAAGATGATGTGGAAGAGCGAGGTGTTAATAGAAGGAATTGTGCTGTTTTGACTTCATAAAAAAAAAAAAAAAGAGAGATAAAACCACACAGGTGCAACTTGTCTTGACTTGTCATATTATCTAAAAAAGAAATTTATTAGTGTGTATCTGTACATACATGAATGTTAGATTTATTCTTTTTGCTATGGATCCAGACATGAATTCAGGCCTTAGCAGAATATTTCAGAATGCTTTTCATGATTCAGAGTTCAGAGGCTAGTATATAAAATGACAGTGTTTTCTATTTGTTGGAGCTAGGAGAATCATATTGTAGGGTTCTGTACAGTAGGATGCACACAGCTCCTTTGTTTTATCTGCTCAGACATGGTGTACATTTGATGCAAATCAGTTTGAATCTGATTAAAACAATGTTTGAAAAGCAACAGTTGATCTTGAGTTGGAGAAGGTTGTTTTCTAGATGTTGGACACGTAGAGACATTGTGGAGTCTTCTTTTCTGGAGACTTTCAAAACCTCAAAATGTTCCTGTGAAGCCTGTCCTGGCTGAACCTGCTCTGGCAGAGGGGTTGGAATAGGTGATCTCCAGAGGTCTCTTCCAATGCCTGCCATTCTGTGATTCTGTGAAAGCACTGCTGGACAAGCAGAGCAGGTGGAGAAACATTTGTATTCATAACTCTGTGGTATTTGTTGACAGAAGACATAGCAGTAGATAATCAGACAAAAGCGCCATTTATTAAGTGGTGGAGTTGTTTTGGTTTTGTTTTTTTTACTGTAAGGCCAAGGTACAAAGTTCAGGTTATGTTACAGCCCAAAGAAAGCTATGCTATCTTGACCTTTCACTAAACAGCAGCTTTCTCAGTTGCTCCCTACTTGATATTTCATAATCGAAATGATCTTGTAGCTATTTTAAGTGAGCCTTAGCTTTGTGACAGGTCTGTGATCTACCACCAGCTCTTTTCATCTCCATCAAGCTTTCCTGTAGCCACACAGCTTTTCTTACTGTACGGCATCAAAAAGATTAATTTGAAAGAAGATTACATTGCATTTTCTTTAAAGAAAACACAAAGTGCAAGTTCCCATGGAAACTACCGTTGAGCATGTTCTGTCCAAACTATATACTCATCACAAAGCATTAGAATTTAATTGTTTTTCTGATTCAGTTGCAGGGAAGCTCCCTGTGTTGATTCATGCAGTTGAGATGTTCAGGCTTATGTCAAAACAAGCCAGAATCTTTCTAGCCATGTCTGCCTTTTTGAAGGGAGGACATCGTAGGGAGCTATGCTAGTGTTTCTTCTCATGTAATGGTGACATGTTTTACCAGTTCTGATAATCTGTTGACACTTATGCTTTCAGTGTATTTTTTGAAGGAATAGAGTCCTTGAAAGCAGCAATTTGTGTTCTCCTTTGTGCACTATTGAGGTATTAATTGCATTGAGAGTTGATAAGACTTGAAAAGTTGAAGAGAAATTTATTCCAGGCCTCCACTATATAAAGAACTGTGTGCCATATTCCCCAGCCCAAGATCATGTGAAAGATGAGCACAGCATGATTACAGTTAGCTTGTCTGAATGCGACTGAAATACACTCAGAAATAGATCAATATGTCAAGCGCTGCCTCCTTTCTTTCGTATTGTATGCATTGAGCTGGGTCTCTTTTTCCTTTTGTTCACTGTTTTAATCTCTCCAAGAGGATTTTTCTCTGAAAAACAGCATTGAGGAGTCAGCTGCTTTTGATATGTACTTTGCTATCTCTCAGTTGAAGTTCTTCCTTTCCTGTGTGCAGGAGGGATGTGCAGGCTGCTTCAAGCAAAATTTTCAGTAATGTTTTTTTTTAAATGCACATCTGTTACTACATTTCGGATTGCCTGAGGAGGAAGGCTGTGTTCATTAAATAGAGGTGTTAACCATGGTGCATAGCTTTGTCAGGGTGGCATGGAATAAATGACAGTTCTGTTCCATTTGGTAACATGCCAACCATTATATAGCCTTGCTGAAGGTTCTCTTTCCAAAGTCATTTTAATCATGTCAGGAAGAGAACAAGGGAAGTATCACAAACGCCCAGGACTGTGTAGCTCTTCTTAGAGAATTACTTTAAAGTGCATAGGATTGATTGTGAAGTAAAATAGCCTCCCAACATCAATTCCCACTTTGGAAGATCTTGGCCAAAAGCACCCAGCTGCCACTGCATTTTGATGGCAATAGAGTATGCTTTCTCCATTTAGTCATGCTTTCTCCTGCTGTTGTCCTGCTTAAAGAAGTTTCATCCATAGTCATTAAATTGAGTATTATTCAGGAAAATGATCATTAGCTCTGTATTAAAAATAAATAAAGACACACACACACATATACTCACTAGTTTTAAAGTCATGTTGTTCATTTTGTTGTCTTTTTTAAAACTGTTTTTATTTCTGTAACCTGCAGGTGATGCTATCCATAACCACAGTGCTCTGTTCCTTGAGAACAGCTCTTTGAACATACTTTTCACTCAGGAGAGGCCCGGATCTGCAGATGCATCTGATCAACCACAAGGAAAAACAAGAAAATTGAGTTTGGAAAGCACAAACAGTGAAAACTCAGGGTCAACAGAAAGCTTGCCATCAGCATACCTCACTAACAGTGAGTGAAGCCTGTTGCCATGTGCTGTTTGATGTGTCAATGACCCTTCTCTACACAGCCTTTCTGTGGAAAAGTTTGTAATGAAAAGGAAAAATAGCTGCATGGAAAGCAGCTACTGGGGAGAATACAACTCTGAACAACACTATTCTAAATAACACAATTTAGCTTCCTCTTCTGTTTGTAATTAAGTGGATAAAGTAATAGAAGTGAAGTGACAGTTTTATATTAAGGTGTCACTCACAGTCATTAAGGGTTTTGTACTGACTGCGGTTTAGAAGCATGTTCCTATCATGAAGGAATATAGATAGAGTTATTACCCATAGTTAAAAATGCTGTAAATCATTATATTGCCCTGTTATGAACTGTAGTCATATAGAAATGTTCCATTTGCTATTTGGGAAGCATTTGGAATTACACAATCATAAAAGATCTAATCTTTCACTGTACATTTTCTGTGAACCAGGAAGCAATGGGAATCATGCTGAGGTGATTTCTGCTTCCTTCATATTAGACCCAAAAGAACTGGTTAGATTGCAGACATTTAAGTGATGATGCAGTCTGTGAAAACAGTACTTTAGTGTTTAACAGACTCTGAATGTCAAGATTAAAAAAGGAGAAGACTTAATTCAATTATCTAGCTTACACATAAAGACAGCAAGAGATTTATTAAGAAGATAACTTACAGAAATGTAATGCTATTTTGTTTGGGTTTTTTGTAGTTACTGCAAAATGGTGGGGAACAAAACGAATAGATTATGCCTTGTATTGTCCAGATGTGCTGACAGCCTTTCCAACTGTGGCCCTACCACACCTCTTCCATGCCAGCTACTGGGAATCGACAGATGTTGTGGCCTTCATTTTAAGACAGGTCATTCATTTTTATTTATTTATACTTTTTCTTTGTCCTCTGGAACAAGTAACTTTGTTAATTCCATCTTTCAAGGGTGATCAGTCTTTTAATCTTCAGTTCAGTTAGATGGCTAACTGTGGTTCCATACATACAACAGGATATAGGAGTGACAGATGTGGATTTATTTGGGAGGTGAAGGGGACAGTGAGCCTACCATTAACACTGCTAGCTGGTGTTCTTACTACTGACTCTGTGACTGGGAATGATACACTGTCATATGTGTTTTAGTCATCCCTCCCATGCCCCAGATCAGTATAACCCTGTACTATGTATTAATTTTCTCCTGGTTTTGAAGGAATAGGCTATCTCCAGCCTTACTTAATTATTTATTTCCCTACTGAATATCAAATTATTAGCATACATTTGATAATAAACTAGCAGTTTATAAGTATCACAAGAAAATCAAGTTTCTCCTGTAACTATACTATTTTGAGGTACTGCATGCCTCAGAATTTGTTTCTGAGTCATATGATGGGTCTCTTGTTCCTACTGTATCAGCAATTAGACAGCAGCTTGCAGCGACTTAGGGACAATGCAGTGCTCTGACCTCTAGAGAAAGTGATGCTGCCAAGAAATCTCACCTAGAGTAAAAAAAAAATTAAAAAAAATTAAGTGATGTTCAAGTGAAATTTGCAGGACAAATGTCCCTTCAAGAACCCAAAGTGACCCGCACCCTAAAGCCAGTCACAAGCAGTTTAATTCGGATTAACCCGAGAATCGGCATGGTTTTTATATGCAGTAAATGATGAACCAGCTGCTGCTAGGCAAACAGTAGAGAAAATACTGCAGAAAACTGCAGTTACTTTTTTTTTTGACATCAAATCAGTTTGGCAGATGTCGGTGTGTTTGCCTCTCTCACAACTCCTGGTCTCTGAGTATTAACTTCCTCCACCTCCTGTTCTCAGTGCTGGTGTCAATGATTTTAGTTCCCTGGAGGTTCACCTGGTAGCTCCTAGGAATGGAAGCTCAACACCGAAGTTCCATCCAGTCCAGAGCTGCTGCCGAGTTATACTGTGCAATTGTACTGAGCCATCATCTTTATATGGCAGTCTGTGAGTGGACTGTGCAGTAGACAATTTGTCTGGTGACCGGACCACTTGTGAAGTTTTTGGTTGCTGTTTTTAATTGATGAAGTTCTAATAATCCTTCAGCTTTTTGCTGTCCTTTCAGAGCACCTGTTAATATACCTGATTCCAGTCAAAAGGTATCATTAAGCAATGCAGCATTTTAAAACCTAATTGAAAAGAAAATCGTTTATAAGTGTCATCACCTTAGTCAAGGCAAGAGTTTTTCAATGAAGAAGTACAGTCTGCAGAACTGGAATCTTAATTCATGTTTATCCTAAAGTAGAGGAGAGGTTTCTACTGGAAGTGACATGATGCAATTCCCTATTCAAGGGCCCTAGATTGTTATACGTAGATGTTTCTACTCTCCTTCACAGCTGTCTTATGGCTCTTGTCATCTCGCCTTCTCTCTCGGGTTGTTTTTTGCCTTGACTCAGTCAGAACATTCTCCCATCTTTCCTTTCAAATGCCTCCCTGAGCCTAGTTGTCTGTTAGTAGTCATTCCTACTTTATTCTACTTGTTACTTCTGTGCATTCATATCACGTTGCATTGTTGTGTCTTACCTAGCCTTGTATGTGCATTACAGCTTTTAGAATTTAATAAGCCTTTCAAGTATTTGGAATGTGCCAGTAAAGCAATACGTAACCTTACAGCACTGCATAAAGAACTGGTTAGTTGTAGCATAGCCTGGACATTCTGCTGTTGCTGGGGGTTAAGGTTAAGGGTAATGGTTCCTGAATGCCCTGTGAGCACATATATTTCCTGCTCATGACCTCCAGTGAATAGAATTTATGCCAGTTTGTTAAAAAAGCACACTGATCCCTCCACATTACTATGATTTGTTGCAAGCCGTCTGCTTTGCTAAGACTGAATGCAGCAGAATTTTACTGGAGGGACTTGATATGAGACACTTTTCAAAATGATTCTAGGCTACTCTTCCAGAGAGAGCACCCAAGGAGGAAAACTTCAGCACAAAAACCCAACTGTTCAACTTGAGTACTTTTCTGCTAGCTTGTGAAAGAGACAGACTAAGCTATTTCTCATTCAAAATGAAGTAGCCTCATGCTATCCCTGATCCCAGGGCATAACCCACAGATTACAGTAAGACAGGGCTTGTGGTTTCAGTTGAAACAGGACATAAACCACAGACTCTGAAATCTGTGGGTTGTGTCCTGAAATCTCAGTTGGACATACAAGTTTATTGGCAACTGTTTGCTATTTAGGTTGCAAGAATGTGTAGCTTGTATGACATAATAGTGTTCTGTATGTTCACAAGTTATAGTCCTCTTCAGATGTTACTAGCAACAGGCCAAATCCTGAGCCTATCACCTGCAGCAGTGGTGATAATAATATCAAAATGTGATCAGAACCATTCTGTCTGGGTATATGTGTAGAAGATGAAGTCAGGAATCTGACCTCTGCCCCATAAAGGACATTAAAAAGTATTTCTGTGGTCTTCAGCTGCTTTACTGATTTTGCAGAGTGTGAACAGACAATGTGACTGTCACTAGATACCTTCCTAATGTTTTACCATTTTCTCTGGAAGAATGTGCAAGCTCTATTGTGAATGGAAAAGTTCTTCAGTAAGTACTTGTGATGTGTTGGTCAATAAAGCAAAAGCAGTTTCTTGATAAAATTTATGTGAACATGTGGCCTGTACCTCTTTCTACTTTCACTGTGCTTTAAGTTCTGCAGTGTTGTTCAGCTGGGGCAGCAGTTACTTTCCTTTTCTTTGCCAAGTAGCAGTACTCCCCAGGCCACACACTTTTTATTATATTATTAATATAATTTCAGGTGATGAGGTATGAAAATGTGAATTTCAAGGAAAATGACAACCTGGATCCAGCAACACTAAGTCTGTCCAATCCACGAGAAAAATGGCTACGTAAAAGGACACATGTCAAATTGAGAGTAAGTATAAATCTGAATATATATGGCGTCTATAAAACTTGAATTTGTCAGCAATTTAAATGGAGTTTGATCTCGTAAAGCATGAGTTTACGTAACTGAATATTACTAAAGATCTGAAAACTAAGTAATCAAGAAGCAAACAAGTGAACTGTTAGAGAATAGGTACAATTTATTTTTGGTTCATCACTACATGTTGGGAGAAAGTGTATTTCTTTCTTTAAGTAACAGAGGGGCTTTAAGTTTCAGTTAAGCAAACAGGTTGTTCTATTTTCCTATATGCTAGATGAATCCTTAACTCCAGAAAAAAATATTTTCTCCATTCTTCAGATGCCAGTTCAGTTAGAAATGCCTGTTAAGACGCATTTGTCTTGCACGTAATGTGACTCTATAGCACCACTTCAAGTGAAAGATAATTGGCATTTCCTTAAATGTTCTCTCTTATTTGATCATCTTGAGTGCTTTCACTAGACAGTCTATTCAGGAGCCCACCATAACTGGAAGCATGGCTCCAGCTGAAACAGCAACACAGTTTTGCTAGTGCTCTAAGGTACATTGTGGTGGAGCTCAGACACACTGTCGAGGACTGTGTTTCAACGTCACTGTTCATAACTTAATAGACACAGTAGCCTCACTACAGAAGTAAACACTGCCCTTCCCACCTCCTGCTCTTATTTCAGAATGTGACTGCTAATCACCGAGCTAATGATGTCATTGCAGCAGAAGACGGTCCTCAGGTACTAGTTGGACGCTTTATGTATGGACCTCTGGACATGGTAGCTTTAACAGGTGAAAAGGTAAAGTCTGAGTAAATAAATTCTTTTTTTTCTGAACCAGCTTTTACTAGAAACAGTTGCTGAATGTAGCACACACCACCACTTCGGCAAAAATATGCTGTAAGTGAACTTTTTGATAGCTGACCTTTTCCTCAGCTGTCATACTTTTTACATGATGCTGGCCATCTCCTCTGGTTAATGATGAGTGTGCTGTGGAACTTGTCTGATTGTACCACCTACTGGAGGAAATTAACTTTGAGCAAGGAGGACAAAGAGCTCCACAGTGGTTGGCAAATCACTAAAAGAAAAATTTATATCCTCCTACCTGGGTAAGACAACTAGATAAAGGAATAGGGATTCTAGAGGCTAAGTGACTGCTGTTTCTCATATACATGGAAGAGTAAAGATTAGTTTTAGAGTTTAAGTAGAAATGTGACATGATTGGAACTGTCGCTACTGAAGCTGCCTGTGATAGCAAGCCTTACAGCTAACAAAGCTAAGCATTAAGTGAACACATTTGTTCATATTCAGTGTGACTGTAAGATTATTATTTTGTGGAAATGAACAGAGCAGTGCTGCTGAGCTGAGTGTAAAACTGAAGAGTGGAGGCTTCATTTGGCTTGTTCTCTGGATGCCCATTCTGCTAAAATGCAGCACTAACCTGAGGCCTCTAGGGATCAGCCTGCTGACAGTGTGCTTCCTTTGGAGTATGTTTGCTAGTGCAGATGGCAAGGATGGATGTTTCTGGAAGCATGTTTCTGTCATAGCTAGGCTTTGTTAGTCAAGTCCACAAAGCATAAGTGATGTGCTGCTTCTAAGACTTTTGTCATAGAATTCAACATACCTGTGCTGATACACATCCAACTGTCCATATAAGTTACATTTTTAAGACCATCACTGCTTCATTCTTGTCCCATATGTTTTGTAAAAAAACTTAGTGGCCCCATCACTTGCATTTACATGCAAGACAGGATCAGAGATTTTGTCTGCTTTAAAGATGTTAATCACAACTCTTTATTAGCCTTTATAAGTTTCTTCAATCTGATCACATTTTATTCATTGGCAAGATTCTTCTGGTACAGTGAGGAATAGGACATCAAAGGGGTTTGTAGTGGTCCTACAAAGAACACTGAAATTATATGCTTTCAAGACTTAATTATTGTTTCCTCTTTGTGCCATTTTTCAAATGTAAGTTCAAAAAGTCAGTTAAGTGTATCTGAGTGTATTGGATTGCACTGAAGGAGTTCAGTTATGTCTACCATTAGGAAGACTGCAAATCAAAGCTGTGTATGTAAAGAATCTCCTGGCATACATTATTTGTGCCTATATCCTAGCAATGCCAGAGGTCAAAAGTTTCACACTGTTGTAACTGGTACAGTGCAGAAATTAGAAGAATCTGTTTTTACCACATGACCATGGAATCTGTCAAAGGAAAGGCCATCCTTCTTCCACCATCCATAGTAGGAATTAGAGCAGGGGAAGGATTTATGTCAATTAGCAGTGTGGCCTGTAGACTTGAGCAGACAAACCTTGAAGCGTTAGTTGCATATGATAGGTGAATTTGATCTGCTCTGTCACATCATGGTGTCCTGGTTTGAGTGAGAACACATGGTGATGTGACATGCCTCAGCAGGCAGGAAATTTCCCTCGAACCTCGTGTCTCATCTGTTTTGGGTGGCTCCTGTTGAGGCACAACAGAGCAGTGATAATCAAGATGAGACTATCTGGTCAAGACAAGGAGACAGGAGCTAAAGCTTCTCTGAGGGTCTCTGCCAGTCCTATCCTGTCATTCTCCCATGGAAGTGGACAGCTAGGTAATCTCAGCCTTGCTCTGTTGACCTATTAGAAGATGTTTTATTAACCTGAAGTGGGCTTGACATGTGAGTTTTTATTGAGGCAAGGATCAGTCCTGGACACTACTCTTGTTTTCCCAAGAATTCCTAAAATGAGACTGCTGGAGTTTCTACAGGTTTGTAGATGGATTAATTTTGGTCCTGGGTCTTTTACTGAGATGAATTTGGGTTGGTAAAAATGACAACATATTCAGTGTTATAAATGCTGCAAATGCAAACTAGGCTGAGGATACATTTCAGCATTTCAGTGCTTTTACTGGAGCCAGAGGTGTCTCTCTGGGATTTACTTAACCCATTATTTTCTGGGCATTGTAGTCCAATGGTTTTTCCTCCCTATGTAGGTTATTGTGTGCTGGCTAGTTGCCTTAAAAGTGTATTCCCATTTCAGAAGGATAGGGACAAACAATAAACTATGTTTCTGTGGTAGGAAAACAGGTTCATATTATACTTCAGTATTGAATCCTGTCATTAAAATCTCCTGAATGAAATTGCTAAGTAAAAATGTTAAGATTATTACTAATTATTGTGAAGGGGAGAATTCCACATTTAGTGATATATTACTGATAGTTTGCATTCTAATTCTGAGAGATTTCAAAACTAATAGAAATACTACCTGTAGTTTTTTTACACTTGTATATTGTCCCTCCAAAGATCTCAAGTAACTTTACATAAAAGGCTATATTTCATAATCTCTTGATATGGGAAGGAAAAGCTCACCTAGAACAATTTAATGACCACAGTTAGCAGAATACTGTTCTAGTAGGTTTCACACTGAGTAAACCCTTTGATCCTGGTAACACTTTTGGTTCAGCAATACCTGTCTTTTCTTCCTTGCATCAAAGCTTATCCCTTAAAGAAATTAAGTTCTGAAAGTCATCAGTTCAGAATAAATTTAGTGTTATTTATAGTTACATCCCAATATCATGTAATGTCATTACATCCCAAAAGAGCATATCTGCAGAGTTGTCAAGGATATCCACACAGTGTGATTACAGAAGCTGCTAGTGAGTCTTGTAGAGTATCTGGCTACATTTTGAGCATTGACAAATTTGACATAAACCTTGTATGCCTAAGTTCCATAACAGTTGAGTACAGGAGGAGATCTTGGCAGATACCTCCCTCAGATTTACTTATGTAGTTAGTGCTAAAAAGTGCCAGTTCAAGTTAGGCAAGATATTTCATACACTTCATTAATTTTGATGAAATACTTCAGTTGATGAAACCTTTTGGGGGAAAAAAAAAATAAATCTCTTGATAATTTGAAGTGTTTAGGTTTTGCATTTGTAGGCAAGGTTATAATCTGAGAAAGAATTCATTTTGATAATAACCAGATAAAATTTTCTGTTTCGTAGGTTTAGTATGCAAAACCTTAATACACATATGCAAACTGAAATATCTATCTTCTAGTTCAGCGTTGCTGCCAAATGTCTGAGCTCTATACCCTCATTTGACACCTGCAGTGCTAAGCTGAGTGTTTCAAATGATGAAGGCAATAAACTCTTGTATTGTGTGTTAGGAAGCATTTTTAAATCGAGTGGACCCTCCATGAAGTTTTCCTCAGTTTTGAAGTTGCTCCAAACTTCCTTGTAAGCTTTCAGTACAAGCCCTAGTTGCACATACTAATGTGGTCTAGGCTTGTCAGGCCTTGTTAAATAAGGTATGTGTTGCCTACTGTCACACTAGATGACTGTTTTTGTTGTGTCTGCAGGTTGATATCTTCATAATGACTGAACCATCATCCGGTAGGTGGGTGTACTTTGATACAGAGATATCCAACAGCAGTGGCCGGATATCCTACAACATACCCAAGCAGAAGAGACTGAGAGTTGGTGTGTATCCCATCAAAATGGTGGTCAGGTAATAGCTCCAAGCTGGAACTACAGTTGTGATGGGTTGTTGTTATCAGGAAGACAGTGAGATGCGTAAGGTTGAAGGAGTTGTGGAGGAAGATTTTGGTCAATTCGTTACCTCTTCCTGGTTTTGTCACTGTGTTGTCAGCTTAGATTTGAAGCAGTGATCATCTATTTGCCAGTTTAGATGTGCCCAGACCAATGTTTTTTTCCCTACCACAACACAAATCCTCAGTGCATTTCAATTTAGGAGCGCTTGTTCTTGTAAACTTCAGGGACTGGATGAATGTAATCAGTCTTCCTGTGGCAAGAACGTATGCCTTGGGATATTTTGCAGCCTGTTCACTGAGGAGAAGACTGCTGAAGGGTGTAGCTTTGTGTTCTTCAGACAGATAAGAAGCTTATTAACAATAGAGGATGTATTGCCTTACTCTCAGTCATCTGTTTGTGATGTCAGAGTGATCAAAAATGTCACCTTAATTCTGTGCTCAAGACCATTCTTATTCTAAATTGGGAAAACAAACCAAAAGAAAAACCCACTTCTGTGCAGGACTGGGGTGCCTGTGCTTTTAAAAAACCTTGGACTTTAATAAAAGTCCACTTTTATTTAATACGGGTTTTGGGTTAATACTGAATTTAGAATTAAATTGCCTAGCCACTTAGGAAGTAGCTTTACTGCTTCCTTTGAATCCCTACTTTGGAGGCTAAATCAAGTGGGGTGAATTTAGCTGAAAGAGGATGTGTTTAACCAAGTCCAATGTCAGCTTCAAATCTTATGTAGCACTAATTGAGGAGGAAAGAATGTTTTACCTCAGTGGAATAGAACAGACAATCAATTCAAGAAAAGAGAGTTACTTAAAAATGAATTAATATGTATTCAGAAGCAAAGCTCCCATGGGCTTTTAGACTACAGGACTAAGTTTCAAACAGGAATGTAGATAATTTCTGTGTGCTATGTGTGTATGTATGTATGTGTGCGCATATATATATAGCACTCGTGTCTTAATGCAGACATTATATGTACATATATAGACAGATAGCATGTTTGAGTAGTAGTTTGAGTACTTCAGGCTGGTTTGGACTTTTTTCCTTAACTCTTTTAGGTACTTATTCACATCTGATTTCTTATTAAAGTCACCTTCCCAGTTTCTCTTTGGAAAGCTATTTCCTAAAAGTGTAAGTTTTAATTGCCCCACATAGAACTGAAATCAGAAGTCCCATTTGACAGCAGTCTTTGAAGCTGTAGATTCAGATAGATTTAATTGCAGGTCTTAAGTAGAACCATGCAGAAAATATATTCTGACATTTTGCTTTTTAAATGTATTTATTGCATTGACTCTTCAGAGGGGACCAGAGCAGTGCTGCAAGTTATCTAACCGTGCTTCCCCGAGGAATGGAATGTGTTGTGTTCAGCATTGACGGTTCATTTGCAGCAAGTGTTTCAATTATGGGAAGTGACCCCAAAGTCCGAGCTGGGGCTGTTGATGTTGTCAGGTAAGTGAGGTTTGCATACTTCACTTTTTATGTCTCTGACATAACTGTTTGAACGCAATAGGAAAGAAGAGGGCAGAATAGTTGGGCTTTTTACTAAATGAAAAACAGTTCTTTAAAGGATGGGATTCTTTGCAGATAGATTTCTGTATTTGCCTTGACATCACATCTGCCTGTTTTTCAGAGGACTCTTAGGATGCTATGGCTTACTTGGAAATTTGCAGTTTAAGTTCCTAAAGTTGCTTCTTGGGAATACACCTTGAAGTGTGGTGAAGTGAATTAATAATGACCCCATGTGCTACTGTGATTAGCACAGACTGTATTTTGTGTTTCATTAACTTCAAATAAGGACATCTACTGCAAAAATACCAAGTGCCATGAATGTGGGAGCGTTTTTTTGAGGAAAAAATAAAAGGCCTTTTAATCCATTCTTCCAAGCCTGTTAATGTCACCCTGGATGAGGAATCATAGAATCATAGAATATTAGGGGTTGGAAGGGACCTAGAAAGATCATCTAGTCCAACCCCCCTGCCAGAGC
>WTSP01001076.1:0-19153 GCA_025331215.1 Actenoides lindsayi | reverse complement strand
GCAAGATGAATAGAATATATATATATATATATTCATTGAATAAGAAAAGCAGTGTTTAGTATTTTGATATCAATATTCAAAATTGTTAATTGCCATGGTCCAAACTCAGTTTTGTGAGTTTTGCTGAAAGACTGTTTCATCAACACCTTCTAGTAATATGTCATAACCTTAGGTGCAAATTCAGTTAAGAATTCCACTGGACTAGAAATATTTGTCTCCATAGAAAATTATTTCAAAAGCTTAGCTCTAAACACATCATTTGTCTACATCAAACAAAATGAAAATCCTTGTTGAGACAATGCAAATACTACCTGGGGTTCTGGAGATGAAGAAATAATTAAACCGTCCTTTCAGGCATTTAACACAGTTATGGTGCAGTGTTACAGGAAGTTGCAAAGATAAAACCCAGATGATTAAAAGTGAGTTAGGGACTTGCCTTTGTAATATATGGGTTCACTTCTGTGATGGGCTATAAAAGTGGAGAGATCTGCCCACTAGTCAGTTCTTTGCATCCAACCCAACAATGAACAAATCATATTGTAGAATCAAACAGGTAGTCAGAGTAGAAAACGTCTTACGCAATTTGAGATATTTTTAAAAGGCCCCAAGATTTTCCTTTTATTTGAGGTTAGTGTGCAAACTTTGAATGTGAGTGTTTTTTGTAGTATTTGGTTCAAACATTTTTCATCTTAAATGAGAATAATTTTTCATCGGTCCTTAGAATCAGTTCTCTGAAAAGAATTTAAATGTTAGTCTGAAATTTGTGGATCATAAAAATCAGTAAATACTGGTGCAGTCATACAAGTGATGAAGTTAATTTACTTTCCCAGTTAACTTTCAAAAAAGCATGATGTATAATTTCTTTCAGCCAAGTGATTGGGGAACTCCCACATACTGCAATTGCTAATAAATTGACTATTTGCAAAACTACTTCTTGAGGTCCTTTACGTTATTGTCATGGAAAGTAACAAAGAGTAAGGATTAGAAGTCTGATCCATATGCTCATACAAATACATTTCAGTGAACTTTTTAATCTCATAATGGCCAGACTTGTTTATAACCTAATTTCTGTGTTCAAGATCATCAGCAGCACTCATGGTCAAAGCACTCTTGTCTGTTTATTAGCATGTTCTTCGTTAAACGAGACTTTGTTTTTCCAGAAAAAAAAATGTGTTAGCCTATCTTCGCACACAGACTGAGCTTTATCTGGGGTTCTGTGCTTTCATTATTTTGATAGCTGCAGAATACCCATGTGCTGGTTATCTCAAGTGTTGCTGTTACACCCATCCTCATAAAGTTTTTGCTATACTCTTCATAGATGACCCTAAAGGGGTATTGTATATAAAAAAAAAAGAAAAGGTAAATTTCTCTAGTATGTCATATATATTAGTACTTATGCTTAAGTTTCTTGATGGAGTTCCAAATTTTTCTAATTAAGTTGCCTTTTGTTTTTAACCATTGGGACTTCCAAAAAATAGTCCAGTGAACCCCCATTTCTTTGGCCTCATAAAAACAAATCTCTTCTACATAAGGGTGAGGATGGGTGAGGTGAGAGTGAGCTGGGCAGGGATCTTTCTGGATCTCAGTGAGAAAAGCCCAACAACAAAAAAGTGAGTAACATCTGATACCCCTTCAGTTCCTGGGTACCCTGAGTTCATGCAGCATTGGATGGAGCCCCGATGGATTTTCCCATGGCACACTATGCAGAGCAGATCCTGTCTGTGGGGAGAAACTCTCCCTTTTGGTCATTTAAGGCGATGTACAAGAAAACAACTCTGCTTCTAAAGGATGTTCCCAGGAGAACTCCTTGTCTTACTGTTAGATAAGGGCAAGGCAATGCAGAAGGTGTCATCATGGTGCCAAACAGGAGCTGCCTGCAGGCTCCTCCAGCACCCTGTATGGGCTGGATCTGTCCCATGGTGGAGGAAGGTTTGTGGAATGGCACAGTCTGAAGACCACACTGAGTGAGTCATGCTTGCCTGGGTTGGTTTTGGTGTACGATGGTGTCTCAGTCAGGATCAATACATTCCATCCCTTCATCCATATACACTTTACCTTTCACAAGTATGTATTATAATTTAAATATTATATTAATATCATATGGGCTTCTCAAGTACAAGTTCATATAGAGCAGACACATCCTGTTCAAGATCACTGACTCCTCAAGTTTCCTGTCTTCTGCAAGTCTCCCAATAGAGCACAATCCTGCACTCTTTCCAAAGCAATTGTTTTGCTCATTTAGGCATTCGTAATAGTCACTGAAAAAATAAACCAGCTAAACCAAAATAGTGGGATTTTTTCTCTCACTTTGTGGTCTCATTAGAGAGATAGCTGTCCAAGATTCATCAAGACCTCAGATAATTTACAATTTTTCTGTCCCGTATCACGTAAACTACAATTTATTGTCATTTTAGTTCTGTTTTCCTGCTGCTAAAGTACCCAGTTAATCTTTTTATTTTACCTCTATGATTGCTATCACTCTCTCTCTTCCTTTTATTAATGGAAAAAAACAGCTCCACAGTCTCCAGAAAAGTTTTAACAAGTCCTTCCTTGAGGCTTACATGTGGTATAATACTTAAACAGATGACCATGATGAGAAAAACAAGTTTTAGCAGTGAGCTGAGAGTACTGTTTGTTACTAGAATTCTGTGTTATAAACTGTACACCCTAGTTACTACCATTTGCTTAAGCTCTGTTACATTCTGGTTTTGTCTCAGTTGCCCCGTTTGGCTGCTTTGCTCGTGCATCTTTCATCCATTGGTAGCTGATCTGTGTTGTAACACATATGGATAGACAGCAATCAACAGCTTGAGGAGTTCATTGCCTTTCTTCTGTAATTCTGTTTAGAACACTAGGATTCCAGTCCTAATTGTTAGTAGTTTTAAGGGAAATCTGTATGTGAAGCCCTGCATGCTCATACAAGTATATCAACAATGCAAGTTCTCTCAGTGGGTATTTTTCCTTCATTCTGCCAGGCCACAGCCCTCCCTGTATTCAGGAGTAGAAATGAATTCAGATAAAACTTCAGCCATGCTGCAAATAAGCACAGAGTAATCCATTTAGCAGTTACATGCATCACTATTAGTGAAGTATCACCATCAGTTAGCAGCTCCCTTATTACTAAGCAGATACAACTTGTTTGATTCAGGACATTGTTTCCTTGGTCAGCATTTAGGATCCATTTTTCTCATGGCTGTCCATTTCTGGATTTCCTTTTAGCACCTACCACTGTCAATCTCTTAAAAGCTCTCTCCTTTCACAAAGTATATTCAGTCAATAACACGTTCTGTGTAATACTCTCCACAATGACCAGTTTTTTTAAAAAAACATTTCTAGAGACTTAAGTTTGTTACTCAAGAATTACAATAAAGATCATAGAGATGAGTTTAGTTTTACACACAGACTTGTGGCCACATGCCACCAGAAGAATTTTTAGGAACTTTGAGTAGTCATTGTGGTACTTAGATGTAAAATTCAGCAAAATTACAGAGGGATTTGAGTGTGTTGAATTAGCTTTTGATTAAAGCCTCACAGAGACTCATAGAGGTTTTGTTTCATGAGACAACATTTGAAATCCAGGTTTACCTTGGCAATAAAAACATTATTTAATTCAAATCCTGTTATCTATATTAGCATGAACAGTTTTAATGTTTTAGAGTTCAAGAAATGTTCAAACGTTTCCTTTACTCAAAAAAAAAAGCAGCCTTTACTTGAGAAACTACATAAATGCAGGACATAAAATGAATACTCTTCCATTAAGAGCAAATTCTAATCAATATCTGCTTAGAAAAACAGACTATCTACTCCTTAAGTAGCAATAAATTATGAATAGCAGTACAAACTTGGTTTTAAATATTAATATGTAAATATATACAGGGAGTTCAATATATAAAAAAAAATTTATTGCGTATGATACAGCAACAAGCCGCTATTCTTAATCTCTTTTTTTTGTGTCCCTTATAAAAATGAGAAGCATCAGCTATGAAGTGAAAATTGCAAAGCACTTAGCTGTAGACTCCACTTGGCTCAAACAGATTTACATAGATGAATAAAAATGAAATATTTTTTTTATGTGTTTTGCTTAATAACTACAGGCTGCAAAGCTAAAAGCCAAAGGAAAAGGCCTTGTCTTGTCTTCCAGTTCATCTCATGTTTAGATACTGAAGAACTGACATACCTGACTGCTGGTCTTAAAGAAAGCTGTACTGTGAAAACAAAACAAAAATTTCTTACATACAGAAAATGCCAGTTGGATAGTTCAAAAAGTGGAGAGTCAAGCTGCACCTGAAAATACTTTTCTTACCTTAGCAAAATTCTCAATATAAAGAAACAGAGATAACAATTTGTCACAGAGGTCAGAGATCACTCAGACAGATCTATCTAGTAGTTTACCATGTTCAGATCAGTAAATTTAGGTATGTAAAGTATTTAATAAGTGCAGATGGATTGGTGGTCAATACTATTTACTACACTTAAAGTTAGTATGGGATGGAAGATAATTATATAAGCTCACTATATGTATCTTAAATGTTAAGTTTACTCAAAAAATATCAACCCATAGATGTCTGGTGTTAGGTAAGGGATTGCTTAGGCTTCAGAGGTAATCTTGAGAGGTGTCCCTACTAAGGGAAGATCACTGCCAAACAAACAGCTGCTACAGAGATGATAGAGGATCAGAGGATTTTGTATTTTGTTGGTGGTCAGATATATGAACAAAGGCTCAGTTAAACTTGTAGTGCTTGTACAAGATTGATAGTCTTTATGTAAGACATAAAACAACAGCAAGAACACCAGGGCCCAGGAACAAAGGGACATTTAACTGCCCCTGATCAGTATCTTAGAGTATTCTATGTGTAATGCCAGTTTGGCAAGAGAACTTACAGTGAATGTATCCTTGGCTGAACTGCCTCCATTATAATACTAAAAGTCACACCCACAGCTCAGAAGGACCCTTGCCTAGGTGAAGACCCTTCCCCTGTGCATGTGCTATACGAAATAGGACACAGCAGAAATGATAAAGATATGTAAATGCATGACCAATTATTATAGAGGGAAGGATTCTGCTAGGTGACTTTTGTGTATAGATCGAACATGAATCGTGCCGTCAGGTGCGCTTGATTGGTGGGAAACCATCAAGCACCCAGGCTTGTGCAACTCTGAAATGAATAAACAGTGTCCCTATTGAGTGTGTGAGAATTGGTTTGTTTGCACACTGGGTAATGAATCTGCTTTTTGGACAACAGAGGGAGAACCCAACGAGTCCTCACGGCTGCAGATATTTATAGTGTGTCTCAGAGGCTCCCACAAAACAGCAGTAGCTACTCGAAATGTGGATTTATTCTAACCAAAAATTACACAGCACTCTGACAGACCGAATTAAATTACAAGTTCAGATGTCAGGTGGGAATATAATACTACAAAACCAATTCCTAAGTTTTGCAAAAGTTATTTCAGAAAGATGACCCAAAATGTGAGCACACTGACTCATAAAAGGGAAAACCTCCCCCCCAAAGGTACTCAAAAAAGGGGTCACTCACCCATAAAGGATGAGGGCTTACTCAAGGAGATATGTATATATCCAGAAGAAGTATTCATTCACCAAAGTGAGGGGGAAGTAGGAGGGAGGGCTCCCTCAATTCCAAGAAGTTTTCTAGGATGGCATCCTGATCCAAGAGGAGAGTCCCTGACAGCAGACCTGCTGCTCCGAGGAGGACTGACTGGCATGGCTTCATTTGTATTGTAGTCTGAACCGTGGTCCTTCTGTTTAGTTGAGGGCAAGAGCACAACAAAGATAAGCTAAGGGCCTGAAACAATATAATCAAGTTTTATAAAGTACATGAAGCCCCAGTCTTTGGTAAGCCCTGGTCATTGTCAGGTCTTTGTCAGGGTGGGTGCATCTGCCACATTGTGTGAAGTGGTTGGTTTGTAGTCAGTGTGTTTCTGCTGTGTTCATGCAGTTTAGGCTGCTTATCAGCCCAGTCTCCAGACAAACCATATTTTTGGGTTTAGTGCTATGTTCTCACTGATAACCTCACACAATAGGATTAATTTGGGTCAGGCCTGCTTGCCCAGCATCTGCCTGGACCGAAGGTCAGTTATCTCAGACAGGAGGCGTGCATTCGTCACACGATGTAGATTTGGACTATTTTGCAGGATCATGACTCTGCGGATCACAGTGTAGTGTCCTATTACCATTGGGCATTTAGTGTAAACCCTTTCATAACTACATGAAGCTCTAATTCATAAGGCATCATTTGTGCTTCCATAGCTGGAAGCAGATTCCAGTACCTGGCTCTTGAGTGGCCAGAGGCTTCCTTTGAGGTTGCAGCCTAAATGTGTTTATTTGTGGGATGCTGGTTTGCCACATGAGACACGGGGTTCACTGGAACCATGTGTTCCAGGTCCCTGTCCAGAACCTTCTTTTGGATCCATTTCTAAAGTACTTCCTCATAACTTGTAATATGTATTTGTTTTCTTCTAACATATGTTCTCAATTGAAAGGTAATTTATTTGGATCAATGGAATTAGCTGTCCAGTGTTGGAAAAATACTGACTAAATCCCAAATTCTGCAGCTTTCTCCTGTTCAGAAAAATTTCTGACCACAGTGAACACACTGATTTCAATAGTGCTTCCATTCTTTTTTTTGGTAGTTCAGAAAGGCATTCTTTTTATACTAAACCACAGTAGCAGCATCAAAATGGGTAATAACTTTGATGAATTTGAGTCTAAAAATGTAATATTTTTCACTACCAGACCTTAGGAAA
The DNA here is from genome assembly GCA_025331215.1 of Actenoides lindsayi. Classification (NCBI taxonomy): domain Eukaryota; kingdom Metazoa; phylum Chordata; class Aves; order Coraciiformes; family Alcedinidae; genus Actenoides; species Actenoides lindsayi. The sequence continues at coordinate 12,388 of WTSP01001076.1, read as the reverse complement.
AAAACCCTAAAAGTAGGACAGTTACTATCAACTGTCTGATAAATAAGCATAATTCTGCACATTAAAGCTGTTGATTTTCCACAAATTTAAAAGCTCGTCTCTCAATTAACTGGATTAGTAAAACCTAAGATGAGAAAGAAATCTAACACCAAAAAAAGACAGAAATATAATGGAAGACTGTTATTATATTGTGCAAATACAGCTCCCAATAGGTATGCATTTTTGCATTTTTCCTCACCAGTTTTTGAAAATGTCACAACACTTGGTCTTGGGTTACCAAGCAGCAGAGGTAGTCTTCACAGACTGTGACAGTGGAAGAGGGTGTGTTATCTACACATTCGGGGCAAGAGCCATCTCACTTGAACCACTTTTCTTCTGCCTTATTTCTCTTTTCCATTCTTCTCCTGGGATTGCATGATATCTCTTTATTATGTTTTTTTAAGACACCATCATTGGGATGATCATATTGGGTGCATCATATTCTCATCTCGTACTCTGAATTCAGAGTATGCACTGAGTCATTACCAGTACAATTTCTCGAACCTGTGATGGTAACTATATGTACCTTGCTGTCAGGAACATTTGTATGTGAAAAACTGTTACTGCCGTTTACTTTGTATATTGTTAATTCATTGTATTTCTAAGTTTGATTTGCCCTTCTGACCTGGCTAGAAATACAGTGGGCAGTAGCTGCTTTCTCAATTAGCCTGTTCCTTTCAGAGAGAATTGCATTTTCATTACCAATTGCTGAATGTTGTCTCTGGGAGTACTGTTCCAGCAGGTACCCATTTACCTCTGTCACTCTGATAATAAAAGTAATCTTTAAAAATATATGGCCAGAAAAGCAATATTTATTTGAAACTCAGAAACTCTAAAGAACTTTCAAGATTAAGAAGTATGTGTGCTTTACATTATCCTGATAACCATACATGCAAATTTTCCTTCCTGTGCGCCACTTCATTTCTTGAGGCAGAGGCTATGGTGTGGAGTACGGGGTGCAGTGCCCAGTGCCGGCAGTGGGACAGCCCCTGTAAGGAGATGCTGGGGCCACCCCATGCCAGACACAGCTGGTTCCAACCAGCTCCAACTGACCCACTGCTGGGCATGGCTGGGCCCGGCAGACAAGAATGCCGCACCTCAGGGAAAGTGTCTTTAGGAAAGAGTAAAAACCATGGCATGGCAGCTGTGAGAGAAAGGAGTGAGAAAAACACAGGAGAAACATCTCTGCAGACACACAGGTCAGTGAAGAAGGAGGAGGATGAGTTGCTCCGGGTGCTGGAGCAGAGATTCCCCTGCAGCCTGTGGTGAAGACCATGGTGAGGCAGGCTGTCCCCCTGCAGCCCATGGAGGTTAACAGTGGAGCGGATAACCACATGCAGCCCATGGAGGACACCATTCCAAAGTGGAGGAAGCTATAGCCTGGTGAAAGTCCAAGCAGGAGCAGACTCCTGGCAGTAGCTGCAGCCTGAGCTGGACCTGTGCTGGAACAGTCTGTTCATGAAGGACTAGGCACCATAGGAAGGATCCATGCTGGAGCAGTTTGTGAAGGACTATATCCTATAAGAGGAACTCTATGCCAGAGCAGGGGAACAGTATGAGGAATAGCAGAAAGGAACAGTTATGGAGTGACCACAACCCCCATTCTTCATTCCCCCTGTGCCACTCACGGAGGAGGAGGTAGAAGACTTCACAAAATCACAGAATGGTAGGAGTTGGAAGGGATGTCTGGAGATCATCTATCTAGCCCAACCCTCCTGCCAAAGCAGGTTCACCTAGAGCAGGTTGCACAGGATTGCATCCAGGTAGGTTTTGAAAGTCTCTAGAGAAGGAGACTCCACAACCTCTCTGGGCAGCCTGTTCCAGTGCTCTGTCACCCTCACAGTAAAGGAATTTTTCCCGATGTTTAGGTAGAATTTCCTGTGTTCCAGTTTGTGCCTGTTGCCCCTTCTCCTATTACTGGGTACCACTGCAAATAGTCTGGCCCCCTCCTCTTGACACCCATTCTTCAGATATTTATAAACATTGACAAGATACCCTCTCAGCTCATGGTTAAATTACTCTCCACCACTTGGGAGTGAAGGAGTGAAGTTGAGCCTGAGAAGAAAGCAGAGTGGGTAGGTAAGTGTCTTTGATCCTCACCCTCATACTCTATTTTCAGTTGTCAGCAAATTTATTTTCCCCAAGAGGAATCTTTTTTGCCCATGATGGTAATCAGTAGGTAATCACCCTATCTTTATCTCAACATACGAGGCTTTCCATCTTTGTTTTTGCTTAACCTGTTGTGGAGGAGGAATGAAAAAGCAGCTGGGTGGGTGTCTAGCAGCCAGGCAGGGTCAACCCACCACATACAGCATAGCGCTTTAGGCCACATTACACAGTAAATTATGTCTTTATTAGACTTTTCAGGTGATGATGTAAAATGTGCAGGCACTATGTGCAACAACTAAGTAAAACAATGACTACAAATTCCTGTATCACTATGTCATCATATCTTCAAACTGCATCAGAAACAGTGTCCACATGGTTTGTATCTACAGTGTTCCTTGTAGGTAGGGAATCTGAATTTTCAGACTACAGTTGGTGCTCAATAAAGTAAGCAAAGTGATCTATTAATAAAGTAACAGAAAATACATTAATCTGTATATTTTCATATCATTAATTTGTATTCAGCAGTTAATGCATGTTGGAGAACACACAGAATACCATTCCTGTTTCACTCTTTTCTCTGCTAGTACAGTGATTTATTTATGGCTTACCTAGAGAAAATTGAAATAGGCCGGTGGAGCTGCAAGCAGGAGAATGGGTATGAAATGATGTTGAGGAGAACAGTGAAAAAAATGTGTGATAAAGGAACAGTCTACTTCCAGATTGAGACATTACTGGCAGTGAAATCCAGGGTCGGGGGAGGGGGGGAATGATGTATGTGTGTGCAGAGTGTGTGGAATATTTACTTGTTGATCAAAAATATTTGTATAGGAAGTTCTTAGGTACCACCAAATGAATACCAGCTCAGAACTAGGACAATATATTCTATACTCCTGTACTCCTAGGCTTGTATTTCTATACTCCTACTCCTACATTGTGCTCTGCTCCTACTTCCACATGCACCGATTGTGATGCTGGATTTTGTCCTTCAACATTTTTCAAACAATGAATCTAAGAGTGGCTGGCTGCCAACTACTTTTTTTTTCTGAATCAGGCAAATGTTACTGTGTTTTTCTATGCCACTGTTATGAAAGTGTGTTTGTCCTTGGCTACAATTCTGAACAATGTTACTGTTTGGGGGAATAGCATATTTATTTTAGTGGTTTTTAAGTGTCATCAAGCATATAGATACACTGCAGTTAATTGCTAAACTCCCAGTCTTCCAATTCCTGTATGACTATCTGGAGGAAGTTCGAGCAGTATCACAGAATCTTTAGTGAGTCGTGAGTTTTCTTACTGTACCAGATGAAGCCTCCTTACCTATTCTGTGCTCAGTTTTTTACTTTATATTGTATACAATACATGTGAAGTACTAATAATGCCAGGTTTTGTTCTGAAAATAACCTCACTCCTTTGAGGCTCTTGAACAACAATAATACTAAAATTCTTCCTTAATTTTCTACTTCATCCCAATTGCTTCATTTAGCCAAGGAAATCCAAAATTGTGTTGTTTCAGGCTCTTTTAAATGGTTACACATATTAGATGGATGTCCTACTGTAGTGCTGCATGATCTGAAGCAGCATCCAGCATAATGTCAAAGATTCATGGTAAGTAAAAAGAAGGTAAATATTCCCTGGAGGAGAGGTAATAACAGGAAATATAATTTTTATATCAGGAAAACTGAGTCTGTACTATATTAAAATGCTTTTCATCCATCATTTTGTCTTTTTTTTGTCTGCAAAACTAGTGCCCCTGAATTCACAAAACCGGCTTTCCATTAAGTGTCAGCCAAAAATGACAACTACCTCAGAAGAGGTATTTCGTCTTTAAAATCAGTACTTGTGGGGGGTTTATCCTTTTTGACTGAGGAAGTGTAGAAAATTCAGCACTGAAAACATGATTCTACTCAGAATGAGAGATACACTAAGCACACAACTAAATACATTTATAATGCTTAACTCAAACTGAAAACTCAGGAGGAAGTTCTGGGAGTCATCACTGATACCTCTTTGAATTCATCAGCCCTGTGTGCATTAGCAACTGAAAATACAACAGGACATTGGCAGTCACCAAAAAGGTGCTAGAAACAGGTCAGAAGTGTCTCCCTGTGGTATAAACCTCAGTGAGCCTGTGGGTTGTGGGTACCATGTCCAGTTCTGTTTTCTGTGTCAAGAAGTATGTAATGTATTTAGAGAAAGCTCAGAGAAGGCAAGTAAAACAGGCATTTGGCAGAACATCTGCTATGCAAGAACAAATCAGAAGGACTAAGATAAATCTGACTGAGGACATGACTGCAGTTAACAAAATTATGGAAGTGGCTGCCAAAGTGCATGCAGAACTGTTACATACTAAATCCCACATTTGTAGAACCAAGGGATATTTTATGGAACAACCTGGAGAATTTGTGCAAAAAAAAAAAAAGATCTTACATAGCATGTGTTGAATTTGTGGAACTTGCTGCCCAGAAGCTTGTAGATGCAGACAAAATTAGCAGCTTCAAAATATGGATTACACAAAGGACAGGGAGATAGGTCAATAATGGACAGTAAAAAGGAAAAGGTGTGAATGTCCTTTTCAACATGCCAACCAAAACAGCTGTGGATGCTGGGGGAGCACAAGGTGATTGGACTGCAGAAAAGAGACAGGCTTTTTTGCCTACACAATATTTTCATTAGCCACTGTAGAAGAACGAATTTGGGGTAGAGGGACGACTGATCTGAACAAGAAGGACATTTATCATCTCAGCTTGAAGGATGAACATTTTCTCCTTTCTTTTCAGGCTGTCCAAAGCATATCTTCTTACCACTGCTTCAGTCTCCAGTGCCCACTCCATGTTTCAAGAGTTTTTATGCAATTGCTTATGCTCAGACAAACTTCTTTCTTTATACCAAGTTTCATACCTCTTTGGATCTTTCAGTGTGCCTTACTGTGGAAATTCACAAACAACTACTGGTTTTGGTTTTCGGTTTTTTTTCTTTGTTTCTTTGGGTTTTATTTAACTTGACTTACCTTTGGACTGCCCTGAGTTGAACACTGAAATTTTGTGATTTGTTTTACATGTTTTCTGTGTGTTAAAGTGCCATGTCCTGTTATAGTATAATGCAAATGATAGATAAAACTGTGCACTTGTCATTAAGCTATCATGAACTTCCAAGAAATATATGATAAAGTTGTCTAATGATGACCCAATGAAATAATGATTTCCTCATTGTTTTAAAGCAAAAGATTTACAGGCTTTATCAATATATCTTTGCTCAAGGAACATTGCCACTTGGCAACAAAGTACCCCCTCAGGCATCTGGACAAAAGCTATACAGAACTGCCCTAGCAGCAGATCTTAAAAATTTTTCAAATAGTTTTGGAAAATTTTTATTTTGTCCTTTTGCCACTTGCCCACAAACAGGAGAGGGTGCACAGTCCTTTTTTTCTTCCCTGGTGCCTCTAAGAAAGCTAACACTGGCTATGGTGTGAGACTGACAAATCGTTGTAGTGTTAAATCAGATTAAAAATTGGAATACATTAAACAAACAAACAAAATCCATACAGCATATGGCCTTGAAAGATACAGGAAGAAAGCAGTGAGAACAATAATTAGTTCAAAAAATTCAGCAAAATGATGACTGGTGAAGAAGACATCACTTGTCAAAGTGACAGAATTAGGTCTGTTTTGGGACTGTTCTCTAGAGGGGAGACATCTGGTATCTCACCCAAACATTTAATATTTTTGAAGAGCTAAACCAGTAATGGGAACTGTCTCTGACTGAAAAAGCCAGTAATGGTTATAGTCACAATTACAAAATACAGCACATTTTACATAAAAATGAGAAACCTAGCCAAAAACAAAACATAAAACATTACAGTAAAAATTCCAAGTCTCATTTTTTAGTGCTTTAATGAGACAAAGTTAATTCAATAGCTTTCACAATGTTGTCAGAATATTGTCATAAGTGCTATGCAGTTAATGACTGAATATGAAAAAAAAAAAAAAAAAAAAAAAGAAAAAAAAACTAAATTCAAACCCAAAGTACCCAAAAAAAGTTTTTTTTAAAACATTGACATATATATTATATGCTTAAAATACTTAAATACTACTTTAACTGTATGGATAATTACTAAGAAGAAAAAAACCCAAAAGGTCTCATTGCTGAGTGAGTCGGGATGCTATATACAGCAATGATCAAGAGCAAGAAATGATGAAAAGTGATTAAAAATACATTACATTAGTAGCTTGTCGATTACTAATGTCATAAATCAGTCTCTTTTCTGGTGTCCTGAATAAGTATTGTTAAGTATCAATTGTGGCAAACTGTGATACTCTAAAACACTTATTTTCAGCCTTCTGTTCTTTCCACATTGAATATATGAGACTAGTGTTACAATATGGAAGATTGGGACCACAAAAGCCTGTGGAATACTTTTGAATGACAGGAAAACATGATGGCTTTTTTATCATTTGCAAAACAAGCGAGTGTAGTACATACCTGTGGTATAACAGCCTCATTTGCCATGAGATAGGAATACAGCTAATTTAGTGTGCTTCAGAAGAAAGATTGAGATGGTTTACGACCAAGAGATTCTTGTGCTCTCTCTGTGGCTGGGGATCCACTAAGATGGCAGCCAAACGGCTGAAGGAGGGAATCTTGTGAAGATAAGATGGCCCTGTTTTGGATAAACAAACAGGAACAAACAACTCTCACATAAATCTTGACAGCCAAGAGTGTCTGAGAAGAGACCTTTGCCTAATTAATGGCAAAACTGATATTAAAGTTTACACCCCTAAGTACGGTAGTGAGCCTAATGGAGTACATTCTAAACATACATGACGATGTTACTCAACTCTCCACCCAGATCATGCTGAACATCACCCAGAAGGCAGGGATAGATGGAATTAGGATATAAAAATCACAAAGGGAGTACACCTCTCAGGGAGGGGAGAAGACTGAAAAGTCCAGCAGAGACAGCTGATGGGCTGTGCTCCTCTTCCTTCACCCAAGACAGGGACGCCTTCTCAGTAAGACCTGCACCTTCGCTATAGGGTACACCTCTTACTGCTGTTATCTGTCAGTGCTGTAACTCAGGCCTGTGCCTCCAACTGTCTTGGAAGTTACTCAGGAATTATTAACTCGACCTTGATGATCCTTTTGCAGTCAGTGCATTATCAATGGCAATTCCGAACCTCTCTGTCGCTTTAATAAATCAAACCTACCTGTTTACCTTTTAAACTGTCTCAGAGCAAGTCCCTAACTGGGCTCTGAAACAGGTAACCACCATTTCAGCGGGAGCCCCATAGCTCGGCTCTGAGATAGACACGAGAGTGTCTGTCTCAGCTGGGGCTCTGAGACAGGACTCAGAGACATACATCTGACTGTGCAAAACTGCTCAGAGAAACCCTTGAGCTCTGGCAGGCAAACATCTCACTCCCACCCTTAGTGCAACACAGGGAAAAGCAATTTGTATCATATCCAAATTATCCTAGTAAAACCTTATATCCTCATACACATTATGTAATATCATGCAACACAAACTTTTGTGATTTTCCATAGTTTCTGTGGTTCTTATCCATTTTGTTTATTCTCCAGGCATACAGTTGATATTGGTTGTATTCCATATGACGGAGAAGCAAAACCAGGGATTACCCGTGTCTCAGAAAAACTCAGATCTGAACTCTATAGCTCATCTTTACAGTTAGCAAGGAATTTGAAGAGTTGTCATGATACAGCTCTTCAGTGGTTTAGCATTTCTATCATAAATTGTGTTTATTATAAACACTTCAACAGCAATAATTTTGATAATAAATAAGGCTGAAGTTCCCATTGCAAGATTTGTTATAGTACCACAGTAGGAGTCGTTTCTGCCCCATGGAATTATAATGTCACATAATCATTTCAATAAAAGAAGGGGAAAAAAAAGTACATAGCTGTTAGCTATTTTAAAAGAATATTATTAAAGCATTTGAAAAGAAAAAGGTTTTCACAAATTACTGAAGGAATAAATTTACAGAGTATCACCCTAAGACATAAGAAAGACTAAAAGTACATGTAGCAGCACCAGATAGACAGGCATTGACACCGATACTCAAGCCTTTTTCTTTTCAGAGCCTCCATATGAATTCCACAAAGACCCATGGAAGCTATGGGGTTTTTTCTTCCAAGTTTTACCAACAGGACATGTATTTGGAGTCAACAGTTATCCAGTCTTCTCTATTGAGAATCTTCACTTCCTATAGGGAGCGATGTTTTCCCATCTGACTTTCACAACTTTCCATGCTTCAGTTACACTGGTCAACCTATAAAGGTGGTCAGAAAGCATTTCAGATATCAGAAGACTCTTCTTCTCCAAACATGAAGACTGTTCATCAACAATGCAGAAAACCTCTACACTGTGAATACCTCCTGTCTCCCTTTAGAGAAGTGGGCATGAAAATGAAGTCAATAAACTCATTGTCCCTGTTAGACTGATGTTTTGCCAAATGTAAACCAAATACTAATAAGGAATTATGTTCTCCAAGGGATCACTGTTGTTTATTTGATTACTTCATTCCCAATCATAAATTTCCAAGTGAAAGCTTTATAACAGTCACTATTGCTCTTATGAAATGTTAGGTATGGTAAAAATGAAATTGCTGCTGCTTTTCTTAAGGAAAAGAAAAGCCATTCCTGCCTAGGAGATGACTCCTAAAGGTCTAATACAATTATGTGCTGGTGTTTTCAAGGACTGAATGGATTAGTCTTATTTTAGCTGTGAATAGCACATAATTCTTGTGTTACGATTATTGTCTGTTCCTCCATGTGAAACTGAATAAGATGCCAGAGTGCATGTTTTTGAGCCAAGGCTGGCTACTAAGTCAAAGCCAAAAAGCACCACTGAATCAAGACCAAAATTATTTGGAGGTAACCGAAACAATGGCTGATTGAATAGCTTTCTTTGTGGGAAAGTACAGGTTTACAGACCATTGAACTGCCAGTTTAGTTCCCTCCCAGACTCAAGCTTGTACCAAAAAAAACCATGAAATAAAGCATGTGAAAAGCCAGAATACAGATTCATCTTCCATTAGCACTAAGATCATGGAAACTGAGTTCCCAGGTTGTTCATCAAATTTCAATACAACTGAGTACTAAGACTGGTTATTATAGTAAGTTAATTTGCTGTGCTCCTGCCTCTTACCCATTTATACTCAGAACTTAGGCAAAATTCATGCCCCATGTGAATAAATCCCTAACTGTTCAAACAATCAGTCTACTAAGAGATAGAGTATTTTACTTCATTTGCACAGCCTGAATACTACTTGTATTAAACTGGTCCCGGGTGAAAGCAGTAATTCTGATAGGTGTGCTCAGCCTTGCAGGTTAAAGCTGTTACCAAACCTACCATCCACCGACCCCTCACTTGGGACTTAATTGCAGGAAATTTATTCCCATTACACTGCAATTTACTAGTACCGTTTAACCTAAGCAAAAACTGTGTTTCCAAGGGACAGTAATCCTTGTCAAAATAGGGGGAAAGGGCTTGAGCCATTTGACTTAAATCATTAACACTGTTTGCTTTCCATGGACATGGGTCAAAGTCCTTTAAGACAGATTTCCTTTCTCAGCAACACCTAGTCTCATGCTTTTGACAATAAGGTTTTATGCTGCAGTGAGCACAAGGTATTTATTACCTAGGTAACTATAAGAAAATTAAGAGTAAGCAGTACATAAAACTTCTGCTGCTTTATAGATTACCATTGATCAACTGCATATAGTAAGGTTATTATTATTGACCTCTGAGTTATCAAAAGTATAGAGGGAACATTCTTAGAAATTTTATTTTGAATACAGACAAAAATGAATTAAAAATGTTCCCCACGTTTCAAATTAGAAAATGTCATGTTCACACAATATTGACTCTGTGACAGTAGGCTTAATTCTGAAACACATTACACTGATTATTATATTGTTTACTATTTATAATTGGAAGAGTAATAGAAGTACTTCTCATTTTGCAAGCTGACCAAAGTATGCAGCTGTTCATCATAGATAAGGTATAAGTAATTTTTAAGTTATAAAAGACTTAACTATTAGAATATTTTTTAATCATTTTTAGTCTTAATCCACAGGCAAGTATCATAGATAACTACAATTCTTTTCCTAAAAAGAATATTATAAATCAAGTACAATTCTTACATTGACCTTTGAAATTCATACATACTTCACAAATTCTTTGGACCTCTGCCTTGAAGACAGTACTGAATATTTAGTAGATATGCTGAGGTTAATAATAAGGCTTGTGCTATGCTGTGAGGAAGTTTTTTTATCTGTAAGAAGAGAAGCATTTACTGCAAAGATCCCAAGTACCAGCAAAATATTTGATATTATTAATAAAGTACAGTAAAGAGCATTCCATAGTTGAAATTCTTATCTTTTAAAGGAAAAAGGATTCTGGGGGGAAGGGAGGGGCTGGGAGGTGATTTACCTCTTTGGTTTTTTGTGGGTTTTGTTGGGTTTTTTTGGGTTTGGTTTGGTGACAACTGGTTCTTTTACTGAAACATATAACAGTAGAATTACAAAAGCTGTAGTGATCGGAAAATCCAAGTGAGGGGAATTCATGCACAACTACTCTTGTTTTGGACAAAAACACCCAACAAACCCCAAACAAAAAACCAAACTGAAACCCCAAACCCAAAAAACTGTGCCAGAAAAGAGTGTAGAAATTGAAATACACAGTGCTTTCTTTAAATCTGAGTGAAGCTTGATGACTCTGTATACCTCAAAAATTGTCTGATATAAAAGCACCATATATTGCAGGCAAGCATTCTGGAACATTTAACCCCAGTTTTGCTGTGTTGATGGTTACTCTGCGTACAGCTTCAGAACAAAAAACAAAATAAGCAACCCTTGGTATTTAGACAACTTTTTTATTCTAGGCACATAATGACAAAGTATAACCCAAACAATAACTAGGAAAGTGAAACTGAGTTTATCAGCTATTAGAAAAATGAATTAAATGTTCATTCTAATGTTTCCAAAAGTAACTACAATCTTACATGTTGGCAAAGCAAATGTTCTTGACAGATTAGCTGAGTGGCTGGTTTACATCAACAGCATGGAACAGTGTACAGTGGTACTGAAATATCTCATTTAAAGGTGGAATTTTTATTAATCGTAGTAGGAGGTAAAATTTATAATTTGCTTCTCTTTGCAGAGCCTACTAATGCAGCAGAAGTTTTCCCTAAGACTGTGACTATTAACTCTTCTATTAAGTCCTTCCTAAACCTCTGCAACACATGTAAAATTAAATAGTAACTGACCTGTTTCTATGTGACTAAATTGAGTAAAATTAAAATGTCATCACTTTGGAAGAGTTTAAGGAAATAACTACTGTGTGGCATGCAAAGTAAGATACACGTACTAAGTTTAATTTAGCCTCAAAATTGGAACTAAACTTCATCAAGTCAATGGCAAGTTTTCCTAAAAATCCCAGAGAACTTCAATATCACCGGATAAACTGGAGGTAAACAGAAGACATAAGCAACAGCTAACTATAATGGGATTTACTCACAATACATATGGTTGTTAGTTGAAAAAAAAAGAGTAACAAACTGAAGTAAATACAGAATATATGCAGATCATTCAAAAGCATGGTCATCATATTCTGAAGATAACACTAAAAAGCACTTTTGAATCCACACATTCCCATTCTAAGTGGGTTGTGTTCTGTATAACCGTGACTCTATGTAGAAGTTGAAAATGATCACCGTAATTATTGAAGAACAGAATTCCTGAACAGATTTCAATACATCATGGAATTCAGTTAACTCCTAAAGAGTTTTAATTGTTTACAAAGAGAAGTGGTCTCAAGTATGTCCCATCATCTTTTTTCCTTTCCTGTAGAAAGATTTATTCCTATATTCCAGTAAGCATTTCAAATTAAAATTGAGAATAGGTGCTACAACACTTAATTGTAAATGTACTGCCTTCCTATAAGCTGACAGAAGATGTTTTGTATGATAGACCTGGAGTTCTCCATACAGGTTTATTTTAGCCCTGTCACTGATGTACTGAGAAGCTGACAAAAGATAACAAACCTGAAGATAGTGATAAAGAACATTACACATTACAGATAACTCTTGTGAAACAAAGCAGAGCCAACGCCACGTAACACTGCCAGTGTTCTGTACTGTGGTGGGTCAACCCTGGCACGGCACCAAATGCCCACCAAGCCCTTCTATCACTCCCCCCAACCCCTGTCAGCACGGCACACAGG
>WTSP01001074.1:9630-27310 GCA_025331215.1 Actenoides lindsayi | reverse complement strand
TCCCTCCCTCCCTCCCTCCCTCCCTCCCTCTTTAGCTACCTTCAGTTCTCTCTCTCTGTCTTTTTTCTGCAGACTTGCACATTTGTCTTTATCCCTTATTACAAGGCAGTCCCTGTGTAAATGTTGCCACTGTTTTTTTTTAATTCCTCCTAACAAAATGTATATTCTTCATACATGTATATATATACACACATATATACACATATGTACATTATAAAGAGGAAGAAAAGCCATCTATGGTCCTCCTGGGAGAAGTGGGCAGTGTGTCCCTCTCCAATGCAGATATCTGCAGCTGCTTGTTTTGGGGGCACAGAGTTGGAGGGTGCTGACACCCTTCTCCCACCGTCATTGCCACCCCTGGGCTCCCTTCTGTCCCTTGGGAATGTGGATCAGTGAAAGGGAAATCCCGCCCCGGTGGTCTGCAGGGACACTGAGCAGCAGCCCAGATTTCTCTCATCACGATTGTCCTTTGGGTGGTCCTTTGGGAGCCGTGAGGTTTCCTGCATCCCTCCTGCCTGCTCTGATGTGAGGATGGAGTCACAGCCCTGTGCTGCAAAAGCCAGCACCTAACCTCAGCAGCCCCTCTTTAATTAGATTTTTACCCCCTCTACATCTCTTTTAATGTGCAATTCCCAGATTCCTTCACAGTCAGCTATCCCTTTTATGCCTTCTGGAAAGCCATATATATAGCACAGGGCTATAAATAAGACTAGCAATGTCATGGTAACCATGGTAACTGGTAGGCTTCAAACACAGATGTGTGCGAGATTCATAAGAGGCTGCCCTCAACTTTACAGCCAGATGATCTGTCCTTTTTAAAATTACACTGCCTGGAATTTGCATTTCTCACCTGGCACAAAAATTATCTTTTTCTTTTTCTTTTTTTTTTTAAATAGTAAACAAGGAATTGGAGGGTTTTTCTCCTCCTTTAAAATATCTGAGTGTTGAAAAGAATGCCTGAAAAAGGATTTCTTCTTTGGATGCTGGTTATAATGAAACTTTCAAAACTTATTCATTTCATATAAGGGGAGCAGCTGTTCTTGCTCACCGTCCATTGTAACCGTTATGTCTTGTCCCGTGTTGTGAGGCATAATTTGGCTCCCTGCAAGGATGAAATAGATGTATTCTGGTCTTTTGTGCTGGGCAGAATATCAAAGGTTCAATTTCTTGAAAATAAATGCAGCAACTGAAATTCAGAGAAGACTCAGGTAGGATCTGTCAATAGCTATATAGCAAGAGGATGCTTCTTGGTTCTCCAGGAGGAATTGTAACTCATGACACAATTTGCATGTGAAGCAGAGGAGGTCTTTGGGAACCTTTGCAGCCCTGCCTTTGCAGCAAAACAGCAAAATTCACATGGACAGTCTCTGTGAGCAGTGGCCAGACACTGATTTATGAGAAAGGTGAGCAGCAGTCTGCAGCTCCAGCCCACACCTGCTGGCATGCTGCGCACCCGTACATCCTGCAACAGCAAAGCTGTGCCTGCTGGTCCCTCAATATCCATGCAACCCCAGCAGCTCATGGCTGATTGCACAAACCTGCCTGGGAAGCAGGGTGGATTCTGAGAGAGACAGACCCTGGCCTGTGACCTGTCACATGGTCTGACCACGGCTGGCCCGTGACCTATTATAGCAGTGGCAACAGCAAAGGCATCCCATAGGCATCCCTTGCCGTGTGTCTCTGTGAGCTTCTCCTGACCGTGATTTATTACTCTGCCCTTGTGGAAACACAGATAACAAAGTCTACAGTGATCCCGCAGGTAGTGGTAATGCAGTGTGTTTGGGATCATCACTGGGGAATGGCCCAGCACTCTGCTTAATTTGTCTGGACAGCAACAACTGCAGCAGGGAACCTGAAGGTAAGGATAATTATCCACATGTAAATAAACTGATTGCAAAGTCAAACCATAAACAAAAAGCACCAACGGGTTGCATCTCTGGAAAAGCTCTGGGAAAAGCCAAGAGAGGTTTCTCTGCACACAATTCCTGCATTGCAGAGGAGTACAATCACCTCCCTGCTCCATGGAGAGGACAGCAAATTCATCAAGACCAGAGAAAGATGGGGAAAAAACACACAGTCTTATTTCTTCCCTAGCAGGATCCTGCTGTAACCACTGCACCCAGCTCAGTGCTGCACACCTGGATGGACTTTACAAGGGCAGCCAGTGCAAGCAGTTGGACAGAGATCCTGGTGAGATCTGTCTCCTCTTCACTGCTTGGGAAGAGAACAAATTGTACGTATTTCTAGACAGGGGCTGGACATGGGGAATATAGGGATCCCCCAGCTGCTCTTGTTCCCTGAACTTTAGAAAGAGGAAATCTGCACTCTGCTAGCTGAGCTCTTCGTAGTGTATGTACTTCATACTGTAATGTAAGGATGCTGCTTGGACAAAATTATGAAGCTATCACTGTCCCAAAGATAGTTCAGCTTGAACAGGTTAGAGACAGATGTTGCATAAGGATGCAGCCCTCCATAGATATATTTGGGAGTGACATGTAGGAAAACAAGTGATGCACCTCTGTTCCATAGTTTCAGCTGTGTTGTCAGCCCCTTGGAGGTGGATTTGGGGAAGGAAACAACTCTGCGCACCATATGAGTGTTCCAACTGGTCTGCACAATTGCACTACAGCAAATGGAAATTGCTCTGGAAGGCTTATGCTTCTCAGTCTATATGTTGGTGAGGGTGCTTGAAAGGCGACCCCAATTTCAAAGGACTTCAGAAAGTCAAGTGTGACCTGTGTTTTGGTGTCAGTTCTGATCCTCTGTGCTGTTTTTCTATTATAATGCCTCTCTTTAGCTCAGATTCACTTGCAAGGTTTTTGTGATTGGAAATAAATGTAGGTCTATTAGAAAATGTTTGTGAGTATTTTGTGTGTGTAAAATGTGCAGTGCTTTGCGGGAAGGAGTATGAGTCAGTCTGTTTCTTTCCACTCCATTGAGACTTGCTGAAGGTTTGAGTTCAAACAAATACACCACAGAAATTTCCCCCTCTTCCAGCAGCGCACAAGGCATGCGTGCTGCCTCCAGCAAAACCATTGTCTCTGCAATTTTTGCTGCCTTCAGCAGGCAGTCGATTCAGCAATGCCCACCTCAAGCACCTGTGCTCCATCTGTCAGCAAGGAATGCTCTTGAACTGACAGGAGTGCCACCAGTGAGATTCACAGTGCAATGTGAGAGAGAGAAGCTTTATCAGCTTGGTGACCCATAACCATTGCCATAGATTTTCAATGAGAGTGCATTGGGGTGTTAAAATGGCCATGCTGCCCTTGATAAGCAAGGGTACAGCAAGGTGGCAAGGACACAACAGATCAATAAGAGCTTTAAAACTGCTCTGTGCAGATGGTGAGCCTTGATCTTGCAAACACTCACAGGGTAGCATTACAGCAATCTGCTTTCCCGTTCACTCCAGCAGGATTACAGGTGCCAGTCAAGTCCTTTGACTGCAGTGCCAGTCCCAGTGTCTGTTGATCAGGAATTTAGAGCCTCTTGGTGGACTTAGACTCAACCATGAAGAAAATATATCCTTCATTACCTTCTTTCACAGACAGCTGTCAAATCTGTTGCTGGTACTGAACTGCTGGTCTCTTGCATTTTTTTTCCACTTTGGGACCTGTAGCACATCTCCAAATTGCTGAAGCTTATTACTTATGATAAAACACTAGTATGTTAGTGTGCTGTTGAACTTTAGGGCGCGGACTTGTGTTAGAACAATGTATCTGCCAGAGAGCAGTTGTCCTGTCCTTTACTTTGAAACCCACTTCCAGAAAAAAGCAGAGCACTGTTCAATGCTGCAAACAATCTCAGGACAAAGAGACCACAGTTATTTCCAAAAGACCTCAGACACCCACTTTCCCAGCCCTTTCCCTTTCCTTAAATAACAAAGCCACTTTTTTACTTGTTTTCAGCTGACCTTGGTTGGCTGAAGGCAAGAGAAGATGATGATTTTCACTGGCTGAGGCTGAAGAAATTACCAATAGCAGAGGAAAGATAAGGAAGCAGTGGTGGAACATCTTTTGTTCCACTTTCACAATTTCTAAGGTTCCAGTCAGGCATTATAATTGTTCATGACAACTTTTTTTTAATTCCCACAGACTCAGACTAGAAACTTGAGTTCATCTACAGTTCCCCCAATTCCTGCTTTATTGTGCAACTGGCCATAAACCATTTGTAACATAGATGAGTAGTCTGCCTATCTGAAATGGCATCTGCAGGAGTGTATTTTATAATTGCAGTAGGTTTACAAATGCGAAACTGTTGGAGGTGAGTAGCTTGCAAAGGTCTTCTCTCAAAGCAAATATTTTTTCTTACACTTTACTGTAAACAGCTGGCAAAAAGAGCTACTGTTTCAATGGTTAGAGACCCAGAGCTTGCCCCACCATTGACTCACCAGTTTTTCACTCATGTCAGATGAACTTCAGTCTGGAAATAAATGACATTTGAAGAGACATACTTGGTCCTCCAGCTGCACAAAGAAGCAAAATGCTCCCTCTGATGTTAATGAGCTGCTGGTATAGATTGGTGCAGCTTATGGATATTACCAAGGGACAGGAAGACTGATCTGATAAACTTTGGACACATCTTATCACATTTGCACCATCCAACATCTGCTCCCTCATCATATACAGTCTCATCGTTACTTTGCTAAGACTGATCTTTGATGCTGTAAGAAATCTCTGGCAGGAGATGTATTTTGTCATGTGATTCACACACAACACCCACTACAGCAGAATCCAGACTAGTCTTGGCAATATAAATTTTGATAAATTTGTATCTGAATTCACTTGTCTCCAGCAGGAAATATGCACTTGATTTTCAAAAGTACTGACTCACCTATCAAAGGGTGACTTTGCTTTTGAAATTGTATTAAGCATTTATTTGCATCTGTTGAAGCCAAAATCCATTTGACCATTCACCCTGCACATCTGAAAAAACGTCTGACCGTAACTTTAAAGAAGGTGGGTGGTGTCTGCTTTCTATGCCAAACACAGTTTCCTCGTTTCTGTGAAGTAGGAGACATACAGGAAGGGCAGCAGGATTTTTTGCAGACACAGCAACTGAAGCAGAAGGAAATTTTCTGCACAGACTTTCTGGACCCCAGGCTGCCAAAGGACTATGTCTAAGGGAGCTTCACGCTTTCCGAGGCATTGCCGCCAGGAACCAGTATCATGCAATCAGTCCTTGCCTGCACTGTGCTGTCCTGAACACCTCATCCCATTCCTTTGTTACTTTCTGCTTCAGTCTTTTGGGGTGACTAGTATATGCTGAAGTGCTGCTTTATTGATGATAACAATTATCTCCATAATAAACTGACTTCATTCAGGAAGACAGATGGAAAGGAAAGTGAGAGAAGAACTAAAAAAGGGCACACAGATGAATAGTTTGGAAGGGAGGAGAAAGCAGATGGTGGATGAAATTCATTAGTTTAAAGTAACCATATTGATCTTCTTTTCTCGCAAGCTGCAGCTAACTATTGCTGCTCATATTTGTAATCCTGCTCCCCTCGACTGGCAACTCCAACAGCAGTCACATAAATGCATTGTTTCTCAAACAATACTCCAATTACTGCTGTCCCATACCAAGGGCTGTTGGAAGATGACAGGTCCCCGGAGGAGCTTGATGAATCTGGATGACATCCAAGGTATTTCAGACACAGTCTTGCCCTGGTGAATGGTGCTGTAGCAGAGGGAGTGCCTTCATGGTAGAGGAAAGGGCTTTCTAGGTCCACTCACCCAAATGAGACAAGCAGAATTTGGCAGGGAAGCCACCCTCAGCCACCAGCATTGGCCACTTCCCTTTCCCAGTACTGGTCACCTTCCCAAAAGCATCTTCTCCCATGGGTTCTTCTGCAGACATGGAGGAACACCTCTTGGAGCGCCTTTGGAAAGGCTCAGCATGTGTGTTTCCCCAGGCCTGGGATCCTCCTTTTTCTATAGCTGTGAAACCAGCAAAGTAGTCCAAAGCCCAGAAGGGAAACTGGTCCTAAACTGAACACAAAGATGGACCAAGGAATGCTGAAGTAAATGCTAAGGCAGTAATTATGTTAATTGAGCTTTGGATCTGATCCATAAACAGTTTCTACATCTTAGCATGATGATTCTGCATGTTGCTAATTTGACTAATTAATTTGACTAATTCCACGTGTTGCAGAACTGTTGATATCAGGGAGGCAAATGTTTAATTTAAAAGCTAATTAAAGAATGTCAGGCCGTGGTCAAAAAATGCAGCAGGATGAAATGAATATTTGCCAGTCACTTAGGTTTCATCATTTTCAGTGAAAGAAGGCAAGCTTGGAAACGTTAGGAAACAACTACTTTGAGTGAGAGAGGGGCAAGAGAGGCAGTTTCTGATTTACATAACTAATACTGATTCTTTTGTAACAAGCTGTTGGTGAAGCTTCCCTCTTTCCTACAACAAGCGATTAGAATATTAGAATACCATGTTTTAGGATTTTAGAATTTTTGGCTCCAAGTGTTCAGAATTTTTAAATTAAGTGCTGAGACCTAGCTAAATACTTTTAAGTTGGCCGTAAAAGGTTACTTTGTGAGCATGCTAACTATGTTAAGATAGGATTGCATTTTCAAAGACTTTGAAGTACTTCAGGAAATTTCATTTGGAACTTTCATTAAAAGGAGAATTTAGGGATGCTTTGTACATGTGCGCAGTTGTATACATTTCTTTCTTTGTAACGTGCTGCACGTGTACACTCTCTGTAATTTGCTACAGCAATAAATTGTGCAGGCTACATTGCTTCTCCAGCTCTTAGTATCCATTAAACCAATTACCAGAAGAACTCGGAAGAATGCTTATGCTGCAGTTTGCAGAATTTATGTTTTCAGGAAGCAAGAGAAGGAAGATGTGTGTTTAACATTCACCACAAGTATCCATGCAGCCGCTCATTGAGGTGAGGATAGGAACACACAGACTTCCTCTATCTGGAGCTGCAGTCACTAGTCCTTGGCCATCGTCACTGAAGAAGGAGCAGGGCCCAAGCCAAAGACAGATTTCTGTGAACCTCATTTTACAGTGTTTATCTTGATGACTGTAATGTGACCAGAGTTTTTAAAAGCCTGTCACCAAATGATCCTGAGGATTAGGCTGAATTTGACCTTATAATCAGAGATCAGTTTTTTTCATCTTCTCCTTCAGAGACTCATCTGCAGGACATGTTTCCTCAGGGTGACTCTCAAAGCTTGTGTGGCCACAAAAATTAAGAAGCTAAAACTGATGTGGGAAAGAGATAAACTGCAATGTTACTGTAATGTGCTACATGGTTGTGGGAATTCCTGCTTTGTTCATAGACCTCTGGATATTCTTCAGTTGACTCATGGGAGGTGTCATTTCCCTGTCTTGTTTTGGGGCAGTAAGTTGTCTCATTGTTTTTGTTACCTATCTGTACCCATGTCATGGGGTCTGTCTTGGGGTCTTTATAATGCTGCTGAGCCTAACTGAAGATTTGCTGCTGACTTGAGTGACTGGTGTATTAAGCCCTGTTCCTCCTTGTCTGCCACCCCTCTTCTGAGATGTATGGACCAATTTAAATGTTACTCTGCAGTGCATCCAATGCCCCAGTGGCCCCATCACCAATACACTGCATGGTGGCTGAACATTTTATGAGTGGCTCAGGAAAGAGATGAGCCCATCTCCCCAGCTTTAGGCTACCTGCCAAACATTACAATAAGTAGTATCTGAAGGATGCTAGTTGTGGACTTCTGTTGTAGCAAAAACCCAGGGAAGTGCAACCCGTGGTAAGGAGATATAGAGTTGCTGTAAGAAGGCGGCACAAATGAGACATACTGCTAATCACAGGGGAAGACTGTGGGAGGAACGAGTGGGCAGCAATTACAACTGGACATGTGATATTTATTGGATTTATTGTACTAAAGAAATCTTTCCAAATCAGGTTTAAAATTCAGTCTTGAATTTTTTGTTTATTTGGCTTAGTTTGGGGTTTTTTGCAAACTGACTATCTGAAAGAAAAATAATATAATTAAAAGGGCCAGTTTAAAGTTTGGATTTACAACAGGGTGCTCTTTCCAGTTGAAAAAAACCCCATTATTTACTCTGATAATAACCAATGAGCAAAGCACAGCAGTGATGGACATAACTGTTGGCTTCTGCAACACTTGGAATACTTTTTTGCTATTCTAAAATTCTGTTATTTTCATCTCCAGGCTTCTTCCCACATCGCAGGATGGTTCCCTTCCTCATTCTGCCATGCTTGGGTGTTTTTTCTGTGGAAGTGTTATATTCTCACCAGCCTTCCTCTGTGCCCATGTAAGGTTTCAAGCCCCATCCCATACAACTGAAAGCCACAGGTGGCATTTGAAGAGGCATTTGAATATCCCTGTGTGTCATCCAAAGCTCAAAATTTCAGTGGAGTATGGCAGGCAGGAGAGGAGGGATTTTCTGTTCTGTGCTGCAGGGTTGGACAGGATCAGCAAGGCCAGAATCTTGTCCGCATGAGCACCCATTGGGGTAGAGAGATCAGTCTCCTGCAATCCTTTTCTTACCCTTCTTCCTCAGTAAGTGCATGCTACAGCCCACGTCCATGCCAAGAAAAAAGAGACCATGTATTAAAATAAGCTTTTTTTCTCCTTCCTTCCTTTTCACGGACAGAAGTTCTCAAGGTTATGATCCACTGGAATGACTAGATCACTCCACAGATCTTCCTGGCCTACGTTTTCTTTCATGGCTGTGGCATTCCCCACCACTTTCTTCCAGAAGACAGACATGGAACATTTTTCTTGATGGGATGGGGTTGTTGCAACCCACTGGGCACAAGTTGCACCTGTCTCTGCACATACCACTCTGAGATCAGTTTTGAGTGCTGTTCTCTGGGTATCTGTGCTTTAATTAAAAAGTTTGTAGAAAAACTGCAGAGGTCACATCAAGGACACATCAGATGATAGCATTTAGGAACTGCAGAAAATCCATTAAGATGAGATACTTACAGGAATCTGCCTGATTCACTTATCAAAGAGGAAGCTGATCTATGACATGATTTCTGTGGAAGAGTACCTTTGTGAGGAATGATTTCCATGTACTGACCTTGCCTTTGACATAGCAGAGAAATGTAAAAAAGGAAACAATTTCTGGAACTTAATGTCTGGTCCAAATGAAAAAAATAGGACATTTTTTAACGGAAGTGACAAAAAAGCCAGTAACAACCTGATGCGGAACAGAGAAAAACATTTATTCTTTCAGCAATGTCACAAGCTACAAAAACTATTTCCTATCCTACTTAAAGTGATGTGGATCAGAACAAAAGAGGGCTTGGAGCCTTTAGGTGATATTTTATTGCTACTTATTATGCACAAGCTGCCTTTAACTGCAGTAACACCTTTACTTTTCCAAGAACAAGTGTACCTCAGGAACAACAACAAAAGCTAGACCGCACTAATTGATACTGCTACAGCACTTAGAGAATAAATCATATTGATTAATAGCTTTGGGTTTTGTTTTTCCATGCACCTTCTTTTCAGATAACATCCTTGAATAGCAGTGCTTCAGAAGTGTGGAGAATGAAAAAGCTGTGACCTACCTACAGAAAATGCAAACAACATGGAATAACAACAATTAATCAGACATAGTGCAGCAGTATAATTGGAAGATATTCAAACATGCCTTCTGAGGTTGAAAGGGCTTAGTTGTTAAGATCTTCCGTGCCAAATAAAGCATGCATAAATAAAAATACCCTTTTTTCCATCACTAACAATGAAACTGGGCATGAGGGTGCTGTAGAAAGCTTTAGGAATCTCCCTAACACGAAGGCATGAGGAGAAATATTTCACATTAGGATTAAAGGAAGGCATTTATCCTGGCACACACAGCTGATGCCAAGTTTTTGTGCCTTTGAATCTTGGCAGGAGGTGGTACCTGTGCTGCAATCCTTTTCTGATTCTTTTCATAAATCACAGTAGAGAGAAGAATTGGTCTTAGTTATTGATCAACACGATACAAAAATAGTAACCTTGATAAGGAGATTTTGAGACATTTCTAATACTGCCTGCAGATCTACAGCAAAAAGCCACTATTCAGAGCGCTCAGCTATGCTGTTGACATCCAAACAGGAGCCTGACCCCTATTTAGAGAAAAAGCTGTCATTAACAGCTTTCTTAGCTCTTCAGAAGCCCCTTTATTTGTGATAATTCGTTACAGCTCGTAGGCTGGTATTTCTGCAGCTCACATATCATCCTTCCAGGCATGAGGATGGCCATAATAAAAATAGAAGTGTAACAGGTCACGTTTCTACACTTTAGCCTAATGGGATAATTTAATGTGCTGTTAATGGCTATATATCTCTCCCATCCTCTCTAAAGCCAGTTCTAACAGCGTGAGATTTGAGGAAACTGAAGCCTCTGACCTGAAGCTGTTTGGGATTTTTTTATAGTTCTTTTTATAGCTTGTTTTTGTCACTCTGCAGAGTGTAAAATTCAAGATTAGTCTGAGATTAGTTTGGATAAGCAAAAGTACGTCACAGAGAGATTTTTAATTGCTTCTTTCTGCTATATCAAGTCCATTGGTGTTCAGGAAATAGTGTGTAGAGAAGTCATGTGTAATGTCTGTGTGAAGGCTTGCAAACCAGTGCTTTTAAAGAGCATTCATTGCAAAGCAAATTCCACTTTTAAACTCTTACAGCTTCTTTTGAGATCCTGAGTATTTGACAGCAATTAAGTCTTTTTGGAGATCCTGTTTTATTCTGGTTTTACTTTGAACACATAATATAAGAGTTTTTAATACCAAAAATATTAGTTTTATTGTAATGGTGAGCCATGAACATCTATTTTAATATTCTATTCAATTTACACATGTCTAAGTGCACACAAGACACTAAATCTATGATTACCAACCAGCTTTTAGGTTTGTCTTGTGTAGTATGAACCTTAAAATTCCTGATAACTTTAGGTTTTCTTGCATGCTTGACTACTGTTCCCATGCATACATAAGCAAAATGTTTCACTCTTTGTTCTGGAGAAGTTTGCTTTTTGCTTTGCTTGGTACTAGGCAAACGTGATCACAGTGTCAAAAATAAAATATGGTAATATTTCACAGCTTTTTGGTAAAGTGGTAAAATCCTTATTACAAGAACCTTTCAGTCTGAAGGATTGTTTCCAGTGGTGCATCATTCTCTCCCTACACAGTGACACATAAGATGCACTGAATACATACAGTTATAGAACATGAGATTAATATTAAATAATAGAAAATGGCTCTTGATTTCAGCATCATTAAATACCATTCTGAAACCTTCAAGCAAGCCCTTCTGTCAGCTGTATTCTATGTATATTGCCCAGAAAGGAGGGGTTTTTTTGTTGTGCTCTGAATTTATCCCTAAAAATGAAAAAGTCAGGACACTAGCAATATGAACAACTGGCTTTAGTAACTTTTCTCCAACCACTCTTCAACACAGAACCATAGAAAATTTAAGGTTGGAAAAGACCTTTAAGATCATCAAGTCCAACCACTAGATAAAAGGCAAATGAAGAGCCACCAGTAAAATATATTACACTCACCTCAAAAAAGTTTCTCTTTATGCAATTTCACTTAATGAAAATGTACCAGTTCCTGCTTGCATTGCCATGCCACAACAGAAACCATTCCCTTAGGGACCTTCATAAAGACACCCGTCCCCACTTCACTTTGGTGGGAGACTTTCCCTCTATGTGGAGTCAGGACAAGTACTTTCTCACTGGGCACTGGCTTCTCCAGTTCACCCCTCAGGGCCCAGCTGACTGTCACATAACTGAGACTCAAGAGATACAACATTGACATCAGGGTGTACTTGAAATAAAACTCATATTTAGCATATAAACACGACAGCTTTCCTTCAGCCAAAACATGCTCAGGGACAACTAGGTGGCTTGGCCAAGGCAATGTTCTCCTGAAGAGAAGTTGGAAGTCACATCCTGCTGACATGGTTGACAGCAGCTGGAATAACAATGACTGACCGCTCTGGTGGTTCACCTCTTTGTTCAAAAGCTGCTGGCATCTTCCTGAAACCAGAGGTGCCTGGAAGAGCTATTGATTGTGACAGCTGCTGGGACCCAGCTTTCTGCTTTAGCAGCTCTGGCGTTGTTCTTCTCATCCCAACACAGACAGTCAGGATCTTCTGACACAACAGCATAGCAGCTTTTCAGAGGACCACAGCATCTATTCTGTGTCTACTCTGGACTGCCTTGAATGTCCCTGAAGCTCTGCCATGTTGGAGAAAAACCCCTCATGTGCCTTGGTCAAAATGTTTCATGCTGTTTACTGGGAGACCGCACCTGCTGGGAATCGGGAACGGCAGTACCTGTAACATTGTGTAGTGCTTTGGGACTCTCATGAGTGAAAAAAACCCAGACCTTTATCTGGCTATTCTAGAAAATGAATGAAATACAGGCCTCAGATTGCAGATGTTGCTCCATGAATATTCATGTACATAGTGAGGTCACTTTCTATAGCGTGAGTCATATCCCAGTAAAAACCAGATCTCTAGTGATGAGGCTCCAGACGGGCTATGGCACCAGTCAGTACAGTCAGTAGCAGTCAGCCTGTATAGGATGTTTCTTGGTTTCTCCACCAGAGCAATACAGATGCTGCAGCCAAGAGACTGACAATTCATTACCCCACTTTCAGAGCTTCAAGAGAGAATGGATTACCAGATCTGACATTTAAATACCAGGCTCGTCCATCTAGCCTGTGCTGAAGCTGAAGTCTGCTGTTATACTATGTAATACCTTTCCTGTGGAGATGAAATTGTATGTTGTAAGCAGAGGACTTTTTCACCAGTGTTTTCACAGAGTCACATCAACAGCTTTCCTCTCTCAGACACACCAGCATCCAAGCTTACATTGTCAACCACATGGTATTGGTGTACTGCTCATTAGCACTTCCTACACCTGTGGGTGTACACGGTTTGTCATAGCCAAGCATACTGTAGCTAGGAATTCGGGCTATGGAGCTAGGGAATGGTTCTTGGTAAAAAGCCATTCAATTTAGTACTTTTATTGTCCTTCTTTGGCAGAAGCTTAGAGTTGTCCTAATGTTTACTAACAAAGAACAGGTGTTAGATTGTAGCAGAGCTTTGATTTTAGAACTGACATATTATAAGACACTCCAGCTCATCACAGGAAGATTCACATCTGTAATGGTTTTTTCATCTACACTTTACCTCTCTCCTGCCTTCATTTCTCTTGAGGGAAGCCAGAACTGTACATTTATTAATTCAGGATGTACACAGCAATTCTGGCTTAATTTATAATGCTCTTCTCCCATCGGGCTTCAAGGTCCAGCATGTGTATAGATGTGTGTGAGATTCCCAGCTCAAGCAGGATCTCATTGTGCTGATTGATGATCAGACAGATGGTATGGGTGTTTTCTTTTCAAAATAGCTGGTAATCTGGATAGCAGATGAAAAATGACACATAAGGAGAATAGAAAAATGATCACAAAATGAACTGGAAAAAGAAGCGTGTGGATAAAATTGACACACTGTTGTAATCACAGTTTTAGCAAAACGGTTATATTCTTGCTGAAAACATATGTAGTGTGAGCTCAGGTGTCTTTTGCCATACTGCAACCCACTTGTCAGGCATTTCTGTTACTACTTGAATTTTTATATTAAGGATACATCATTCACTGACTTCAGCAGAACAAGGATGAACTTTTCCAAATCCAAGGATGACTCTTCATGGGTAAAGCAGTACCTGCTTGCTTACCTCTGGGCACATGGTTGAGCTACACAGACACACTGCTTCCAGATATGCTTCCATGCTGTTACACAAGAACTGGCTGATCCAATGCAGACAAAAAGTCAGTAATTGACTAGATGACAGAATTTTTTTTTTTTAATTATCGATTTGAAAATAAAATCAAATTAGCTTTTTTTTTTGTTGCATCATTCAAATAATAAACCCAAACCACTCAAATCTAAGTCAGTATCTCTTTCCTGCTGTAGTAACAGGGATGCCACGCAGTTTTATGCATTAAAATGAGGAAAACAGAAATTTACTATATAGCTTCTCTGTCTCATTTCCAAAAATAGTCACTCCTAACATACTGAGTGAGAAAACAACTGTGTTTGCATTAATAAATCTGTAGTCCAAGATATCTAACTGATCACTGATCTGTGAATATTCCTTAGCAAAAAATGGTAAGAATTAGAAAAAGGATGCAGAAAGTCATAGGCTACTGGTATTTCACAGAATCATGGAATCACAGAATCATCATGATTGGAAAAGACCTCTAAGATCACCATGTCCAATCGTCAACCCCAAAGAACTCAAATAATAAAAAAAATAATTGAAAGAAAAAAACAAGAAAACACATGCACAAAAACCAACAACAAACCACAGACAAACAAACAACAAAAACAAAAAAACCCAACCAAACAGAAAATAACCAAAACCTCACCATCCCACTAGAGCATGTCCTGAAGTGCCTCATCTACATGGTTTTTTAATACCTTCAGGGATGGTGACTCCACCCCCTTCCTATACAGCCCATTCCAGCACCTAACTACTCTTTTGGTAAAGAAATTCTTCCTAATATATAGTCTAAACCTCCTCTGGTGCAACTTCAGTCTGTTTCCTGTAGTCTTTTTATTATTTACATTATCTTCCCATTGTTTACATTATTTACCCACTTTCACACCTTGATGAGTAGACTACTGTAGTGCATACATCAATGGGAAGTGAAAAAAAGATACAAAAAGATATAAATGCTGAATTAATAGTCTCATTCATGTGCAGGGCATAACAAGAAGAAAATCAGGAAAATGAATTAAAATTTTAGTATGTGTTAGTCTAACGGGAAAGGGAAGTATATAAAACATAAACCCAAATTTATCAACAAACCCCAGGGATTTATAATGATAAGTTTGAGAAGGTTATCAAATACTTCATCAAACAATCCAGAAGTGATTTGTCTTCAGTTTCTGGGCCTTTCTCTGAAGGGAGAACAATAGAAAGGCACCAGTTAAGTTTGACTTCCTAGG
Source organism: Actenoides lindsayi (assembly GCA_025331215.1). Taxonomy (NCBI): domain Eukaryota; kingdom Metazoa; phylum Chordata; class Aves; order Coraciiformes; family Alcedinidae; genus Actenoides; species Actenoides lindsayi. Next base: position 12,333 of record WTSP01001074.1, on the reverse strand, counting down.
GCAAATGAAAATGGAAGTAAAAAGTGAATTGCAGAAGTTACCCAGCTGCTCTCATTTGGCAGCAATCATGACATAGCCCTAATGAGAGATCAACAAGAAAAATGCATGGTCATTGTTAAAGTGGGCGGAAATGTGCCATGGAGTTATCCAGCCAGGAATAAACCTGTGATTGTATGAAGTGTATATGTGGCGATCTTTCACAACTCATATAGACTGCAACCTGTAAGCAGGGCAGCTGAAGCATGGCAATAGTAGAGGCAATTATGTCAGTGATGTTTCTTTAAATTTGGCAGTCTATATTTACAAATCTGTACCCAGACAACAACACAATCCCAACTCTGACCCAGAAACAACCAATCACCTCACTCTCCCACAGTTGTGGAAACCATAATGTAATTTATCATGGGTCCTACAGCCTAATAAGATACTAGGTACCTTCACACAACAAGGAAGCAAGCACTGGTTAGTTTCTATGTTGCCATAAGCAATACTAAAGTCACTTATGCTGTGCTTATGCATGCACTTACAGTCCCACCATGGCTCAATGGTATCCTTAGCGCTACAGTGAATCCTGAGATCCTTGTTCCTCATAGAGTTAGATTTAATTTTCTCTTAGAATGGGACATATCAGAGGAAGATAAACAGCTCTGGAAGCAAGTCACTTACTCTTGGCATATTCCGCTCTGGAAACCACTCTTTTAATCTGTTCTGCAGCTGCTAAAGTACTGTGGCATTATCTTGTGTTCGTCTGCAGAAATAAATATTTGCATATAAAAGTACTTTATAAATACATTTATGAGGGACCTGTCTGTCTTGTATGGAATTATAGAATGATTCCATTTGTTGATTGACAAATTGTGCAGAGTCAATAAAAATGGTCTTTATGAATGTGAACTGAAGAGCAAAACAAATAATATTGGTATGAACAGCTTGAGACTCCAGCTCTGGTATTGTTAACATGTTCAGATCACCTTTTTCAGAAACCATTCATGATGGCAGTCTTTTCATTTCAAAGATTCTGGTTTTTCATAGGCTGGTGTTTTATTCTTTAATTAAAAGAAAAAGAAATCAGTCCTTTTACACTGTTTCATGCTTTGCAAACAAAATCTTTAAGCCTTCCTAAAAATCTTTGCCTTAATCTATACAGAAGGATGAAAATATTTGTATTCATGTCATCATCTTGTTTCCTGAGTAGACTAATCAACACTGACTGGAAGAAGCATATGCTTAATATCAATAAGGACATAAAATTTTTGTTCCACTATAGCCATGTTAACGCTGATTCAGAGGGACTACTCAGGAATTTAACACACTGCATAATTTCAGTTAGCTTGCTAGTCAAAGCTAAGCACCAAATATTCAAAACCTGTCCCTATTCAATCTAGCCTCTGGCAACAAATTAATTATGAAGGCAGAAAAAGTCAAATGTATAAGAAAATGTCCATTCAGCAAATCAGAAATATCCAGTCGACAACAGAAAGGCAGTTTCTGCCATAAGGGTGATGACATATATGAAAAAGCCAAGACATGAAAATAACATCTGCATTTTTTTCCTGCCTGCCTTTCAATCATAAGATATTATGCTTACAGATCAGGTGTATTGATGGGACCTTTGTTTTTTCCATGGCTTCCTGGGGATCGTATGTTTTAGTCTCATGTCTATTCTTCAAAGTATGTGCCATTCTCCTTTCTGAGCAGAGATAATTTTACAGCCAGGAAGCCATGAAATGTTTATGGACAAGATCCATCACAAAACAACTGGCCCAGGAAGAACCACTGGGCTTGGCCCAGTCAGGGATAATTGCCTCCCTTCCAGGTGCAGTGAACAACTAAATGATGGGGAGAAGATCATCCAGCCCTCCTGAGAGCCCTCCAGAGAGGAGGGTGAATTGTGAGAAGGCTCTTTAGGGGAGAGGGTTGAAAAACAGAGTGAGGTGGGATACAGTTGAGAAGGCAGCTTTCTACTGAGTGGCTTGATAAAAGGGATTTGATATGGTGAATTTATTTTCCTTGGAGAAACAATGTTGAATGAAGAGTCTGGTCTGAGCTGGAGAATGCCTTTAAACATCTGGCATTGCCAGTTATTTTTGCCTGGTATTTCTTACGAAGAAAAGAACAGTTTCCCCCTCAGATCTGACCGTTAGTATGTATGTAGCCAGACGGGAAAAGTTTCATAGCCAGAGCCTTTTCCAACCTTTTCTTAGCTTCTCTTTTGTTCATAGTTACTATGGTATAAAGATTTCTGATTCTGGAAATTTTGTTTTGCAGTATGATAAGCATTTCCATTCTATCTTAATGTTCCTCAATGTAAGCTAAGAATTCTTTTTCCTTCAACAACTTAATATAGACTTTGTATAATATAGATATTTTTCTGCATTAGCTGGGAAAACAGCTAAAAGCAAAACAGTTTGTGTCTGTCCTCCTTGGTGGCCTCAGAGAAGCTGTGCTAACCCACGTAGTCAGTTCTCTGATGGAGCACCAGCAATGATAGGGGCTGTTCTAGAGTCCATCAAAGCTTCCTACTTTCCTATTTAGATTATCATCCTTAAAAGGAAATTAGAACACAGGGAAGGGTCTTGACTGTCTATCTGACCAAATGCAGCTGGAGTCCACCCCCAGGAAGTGGTCCTGGGCTCCCATGTCCTGCACATGGTCCCTGAGGCGCTGGTCATGAGGTTAATAAGGTATGGCCTCCCTAATGCA
>WTSP01001073.1:0-25316 GCA_025331215.1 Actenoides lindsayi | reverse complement strand
AAAAAAAAAAAAAAAAAAAGGGGGGGGGGGGGGGGGGAGGGAACCTGCAAGAAAATGTAGACAAATCAGTTGAATCTCCTTCTCTGATGGGCTGAAATTAGCCCCCAGGAGTAAACTTCTTTCAAGTATGGTACTAAGAGAAGAATTTGCAGCTTCCGAAAGCCGCTAATAGTTTTCACATACTCAACATTCAGGACTTGTCATTGCCCTCCTCCACCACACAGCCCGGATCAGAATGCTCAGTGCATCTCTGGATGTACACATTCCATACTACCTGAAATAAGAATGAGCTTTAGAGGAGGCTCTGCTCTCCCTGGGAGCCACACTGGATGGCTGTGCTTCCATCTTGGAACTCCTATTTGGTTTTGGTGATGTGCTCGGACAAGCCCAAAGCTCCAGTGGCATTCCCAGCCAGCAGCTAGACAGGACCTGTGTGCCATCTTTGGAAGTGTTTCTGTTCACCTCATGTGCAAGCCCTGAAGCACGCATGTACTTTCACTGCTGCCCAAGGATGTTTTGTTCTCAGCTACTTCTCGAAAGATTCAAATCATCCTAGATTAACCCATGTGGAGCATCCCTTCACCACAGCTGACCATTGCAGTCTTTCTTCCTTCAGGGGAAAAAAAAAGCATTTCCAGCGAAGATAAAGTAAATTTAAGAAACAAAATGTGAGGGCTGCCAGGAATATCTTAGCTATCCACAGAGGTTAAAATTTTATTTTGATATAAAAATTAAATAGCGAAGTTGTTTTTTTTTTACAGTGATAAATTAGAAATTTACAGTACATACATTGAAGTAGATATATTTTCTGTACACCCCAAAATAATCAGTGTCTATTTCCTTAAAATTCAGAAAAGGAGATAAGTTGCCTGTTCAACATGAGAGCTAAGCTTGTACCTCTCCGACAGATGCTTCCAAAACCTGCAGTGAGAAGAGCACACGTCGGGGGTGGGGAGAAGGGAGGAAGGATTGTACAAGGAAGGTAGCTGCTGTAAAGTTTCTAGTTGTATAACCACAGCAACTGCACTTCCGAGACAGGATTAGTCACACATTTTTTGGCTTTAAGTCCATAACAACACTGAAATGAAAGAACACAGGAGTTGCAGATACCCGCTCTCTGCAACTGCTGGGTCTTAGGCTATCTGCTGTGACTTCCCACTCAGGCAGTTCCGAAGCAGAGCAAGGTAAATGCACGTGGATGAATACATGTATGAAACTGTTTCAATGCCACAACAATCTCACTTTGGATTGGTACAGTGTCCCTCTGAATGCTTGGGAAAGATATTCCTTCAGGAACAGCAGCTGGTGTTTCTCCCCAGCTCACCTTCTCCTTATAATATTTAGGTCCCACACACTCTTTAATGGAACATCCTCCCAGGTCCCTCATACAGCTAGGCAGTGCTATCCTCCTCCAACTCACTTCCAATGTCTCAAATCACTGGGGACATCCATTTGTCACAGTCCATGACGTTAAAGGCAGAGATGCACAGATTTGGTAACTTAACATTCACTTCTGTGTACATAACATGGTTAAAAATGCTGTTTATTGAATCAGTCAGGTCAAACATGGGTTGTATTGGCCAGGAGAGTATCCAAACCATTTCAGAGTGAAGGACACTTGAGTGAATGTGACATCTTGGCACAGCCCAATACTAGGTTACAAAAAAAGGCTCATACTGTGCCCTCACCCTTTGAATGTCAACATGTAGAGGTTGACTTTACATCTCTTGCTGCAGCAGGAGAAATGTCACATGACAGAGAAGCTCATCCATCTGAGGATCTACTTGCAGAACTCCTTGTCCACAGAGGAACAGCCAGATTGAAACACAACACTAATAGCAAGAGACTTCATGGAGAGGATTGAAAAGGCTTGGCTGGTATGCAGTGCTGGCCAAGACAATGCTTGTGCGTCTTGAGCAGAATGTGTCAAGTTGTCACTTGTTCTGCTGGAGAGGAAGCCCAACCACAAAGACTGCAATTAGGGTTTGTTTGGGGTTTGGATTTTTTTTTCAGAAACAGAGTGCTCTAGCACATGTTTCAACATTGACATTGAAACAATACACGCTTCTGGCACAGATTAGTGCTCACAGCCAGAGCTGGAATGAATTGTGGTTTGGGAAGCACATGGGCACCTGTGTGAAAAGTGAGGACTGTAATAATGCAGTGCCTGTTCTCAGTGTCCTTGAAGCTTGTGCAAGTCGGGGCACCAAGGGGATGCTCTACAGCTGACCAAGCTCCAGACAAACAAATGAAGCAAAAGTTTAGGGCACAAAGATAAAGTCATAGGTCCTTCAAAGGGAGAGAACATCACAACAGTGTTCTCTTAAGTGCTTCCGGGCTATTTCTATTTGCATCACCTTTCTTATTAGCCAAACAAGCCCCTGACACAAGGTTCAAGCTCCCCATGAGCACAAGCCAATGCTTCCTCAAAAGGATAGGAAAACTCAACAGTTGCTATGAAACATTATTCACCAAGAAGTTGGATCTCTTCTCTCGGGATCCCTTTACAAAATCTGGAAACGTCTCTTGTCATTCCTGAGGACTGAATGCCTGCTCACATTCTGCATGTAAATATATATTTTTAAAAAAATAAAATCTCCATGTCTGTCAGTGAGCAATTGGAGCATCGTTGTAAAGCAGTCAGCTGTACTGTGATGTCATGCGCTGAGAATGTTCTTTTAATTGTAACTGACACACATAATTATACAACTGATCTGTGTGAACATGAGGTTGCCAAGGAACTTAACATTTCAATTCTCCCCAGACTGGCGTCTGCAGAGATACCATCACACTGAATGAAATATATTAAGACGTAATTGCTTCATGCAATTGGTCTCCAGAGAGAGCCAGATAAGTTTACTTGGAGAAAACTGGCATTGTCTGAAGAGACCCTCAATTCCTTTTAAACTTTCCTGGAAGAAGGAACACTATAATGTAAGACTTTAAATAAAGCTATTAAACATAGCAGAATGAAGTAGTCTGCTGGAAATAGCAGGAGCACCTGAAGGGACAGGAATAGAGGCAGACAGATAAAAATATTCGATGTAGAAGACCATAAGAAGTTTCCCAGCTCTCACTGACTCCTCTACTTCTGACAATTGGCTTGAATAAAGTTTTAAAAAAATTACAAATATTGATAGAACCACAGAATAATTCAGGTGGGAATGGACCTAGGAAAGTCCAAAGTCATGCTCAAGGCAGAGTCAACTCTCAAGTCAGACCAGGTTACAGACAGCAAATGAGTCAAAATTATTATTAGACTATCAAATGACTTAAAGAATCATCCTCACTGATACCTCACTAAATCCTACTCATCATGGGTAACTCTCAGACCTGAAAAGTACACTTGATATTTGCTGGAGGACCTGATCATTGGCTGACTTGTGCAGCATGTGGAAGCAACAGAATTCCTGAGGGCATAAAGACACAACCCTCACAAAGCACTTCCTTCCACAATGCTGAACTTGGAAAGAAGACATCTATCTTCTGATAACTGGACCCTAAATCAGCCCAAAATTTGGCCCCAGACTGCCTTTCCTCCACCAGCCGTAAGATGATGAAAAGAAAACCTCATCCCATAGCTGTGGGCTACAGTCCCTCAGCTTCTAAAGACTTCAGTATATTGCATCCTGCTTACAAAAAAAAAAAAAAAAAAAGAAATATAATGTGTTTGGATATTTCACAGCTTTTAAAGCCACCCTGGGCTTTCCTATTTTGGGCAGCATGGTTTATGGCTATTGTATCTGCAGCATGATCTTTTTGCTGTTTATTCTTTAAGGCTTTTTTTTCCATCCCCCAGAGGCAGGTTGCATAACCAATTCCCTACTCTACTCCCAGTATTTACACTGCAATGCTTACAAACAATTAGTCCTCCGTGGGACAGCAGTCAGACCATCGGGCTGTCACCCTTTTCTCATACCACAGTCTCGTTCCCTTTCCCGGGTTTCACCCAACCGTCTGCTCTCTTCTCCCGTTTCACTTTCCCTGAGTTCACCAGTCTGTTCGAGCACTTCTGCCACGTGTGCAGAGTTTTGGCTGACCAGATCCACATACCTGATGTAATACCCACCAGGAGGGACATGAAGATTTTGAGCATCTCCACTGCCATATTAGAATCATCTGCTGAGTAGCGGAAAATGGCCCAGTTAGAGATTTCGTAGAAATAACAGGCAATGACACATGTTGCTGGGACAGTGTACAGCACTGAAAACACACCGATTTTGACCATCAGCCTTTCCAGTTTGTCAGTTTTAGTTCCATCTTTCTGAAGATTAGACCTGATTTTAAATAAGGCCACTAGTCCTGCTGCAATGAATAAAGTCCCAATAACCAGGTAGGTAAAAAGCGGAGCGACAACAAAGCCTGTCAGCGCATCTAGGTTCTGGTTCCCAACATAGCACAGACCAGTGAGCTCATCTGCATCTACTAGTCTCATAATTAAAATGACGATGGTCTTCACTGCGGGGATAGCCCAGGCTGCAATATGGAAATAAGAGCTGTGCATTTCTATAGCTTCATGACCCCACTTGAGTCCTGCAGCCAAAAACCACGTCAATGTGAGAATAACCCACCAGATGGAGCTAGCCATCCCAAAAAAATACATCAGCAAGAAAATTATAGCACATCCTGTGTTCTTAAGACCTTCTTGGATAAGAACAGGTTCTGCTGCCTCTTCAAAATCACAGGATATCCTTTCCCGGCCCACAGTTAGCCTCACAATATAAGCAATGCTATAAATATTGTAGCACATGCTTAAAAATATGATTGGGCGCTCCGGGTAGGAAAATCTGGATGAATCAATCAGGAAGGTCAGGACTGTGAAGGCAGTTGAGATGAAGCAAAGACTGGCCCACACAGCCATCCAGATATCTGTGAACTCCTTAGCTGACCTGCTGTAGAGACCAGCGTCATAGCCACACTTCAGGACACAGTTCAAGCTTCTCTTCACCCAGATGTACTGATCCGAGTTAGATCCCATGCTGTGGCACTCTTCACCAGGCTGCAAAGAGGTCTTACTATGAAGGGGAACCTCTTCGTCTCCTGGGCCCTCCATGCACATGTGGTTGTGATCATTCTGGGGTGGGAATTTGCTGCAGTTTAGGCTGTCTGGCCAGGCAAATCCAAACTCTTTTAAAACAGGTTCGCATCTTCTTTTGACAGAGAGGCACATGCCACCACAGGGACCTATGGGGATGTTAATCTTCTCTGTGCACATTGGGACATAGACTGAACAAAGGAAGAACTGGAAGAGAGAAACAGAAATCACAAGTGGATTAGGTGAAAATTAAACCGGTCAAAATATAACAAGTTTTCCTTTTTTGCCTTTTTAGCAGTAATATTTGGTCCTTTGCCTTAAAAAAACAGGAAGCTGCATAAAATAAATAAACCAAGAACAATAAAAACAAAGCAGAAAAAAACCCCAACACAACAACAAAACCAACAAACCTAACGAAGTTGTCTTCTTTCTTTCAGTTCAAATGCGGTACGAAGCTAAAGCCCGAGCATTTTACCCCCTAGATAAGCTCCGTATAAATTTAGCCCATCAGTTTCAATAAAGTGAGTGGGATTTAGCCCGATCAAAACCTCAAGGGTGCAATTCAGGGAAGAAAAAAAAAAACCCAACAAATTAAAGTGGTTTAAACAAATACATAAATTTGTTCTAGTTATTAGAGCTAACAAACAAACAGAAGAAAAGGCATTTATTGGATTACTTAGGTTCACAATCCTCGCAGAAGAACGTCTTTTACAGTAAGGTCACACACGCGTATACAACAGTAATAAAACATTGCCGTTTTCTCGGCTTTTGAATAATCACAATTCCGCGACACGACAGTGTAAGCGGGATTGCGTGCTAATTCGGGAACTCTGCCCCAAGAAACAAGCTGGTTTTTGTTTGATGAAATCCCTGCCCGTGGGGAAGGCAAAGAACTTGCCATTCGCCTGGGAAAGCAACTCCTGCGGTGGAACTCTCGGAGGAGGTCCCGAGCAGCCAGCAGCTCCCAGGAGCCCGCTCCCGCCGCTTCTCATTTAGGAAGGGCGCAGCACCTCGGCTACAACAGAAAGGAAGGGCGGGCAGCAGGCAGAACCCCGGCAGCCCCAGCTTTCCCAGGCGGGAGGGGAGGACCGCTCCCCGCCGTGACAACCCGCCGGGCCACCCGCCGCCTTGCCGGGGCTGCGCTGCCCCGCTCGCACCTCCACCCGGGGTGAACCGCGCTCTCCCCGGCCAGCCAGGAACGGCACTGCAAGGCAGCGGGGCTTTCGGGGTTTTTCTTTTTGGACTGAGCCGAGGAGATAGGGAAGAGGCTGGGGTGGGTGGCAGCCGGTCCAGGCGCTGCAGAGCGTGTCGTCGTCCCCCCCCGCCCCGGCCATGCACAAAAGGCACCCCCGGGGCCCAGAACCCACCTGGAGCTGGCTGGAGCAGCCGTACTGGATGAGGGGGGTGAAGGTGGTGAGCTGCAGCTCCGCGTCCGCCTGCAGCTCGTGTCCCACCAGGTTGGGCATCTTGGTGACATTGTAGCCCAGGTTCTGGCACATGGCGATGCGGATGGCGTCGCAGCGCCGCTCCTCCTCGTCGCCGAAACCCCGCGCCCCGCCGAGCAGACCCGCCAGCAGCCCGGCCAGCAGCCGAACCCGGCCGGCCGCCTCCCCGCCGCCCCCCGCCATGGCCCGAGCAGCTCCCCACCTGCCCCGGCCCGGCTCCGGCCCCGGCCCCGGCCGCGCCGTGCCGCACGGGCCGGCTCCAACGGGGAGGGGCCGGGGGCGGCTCCGCTATTAAACAGCCTCGCCGAGAAACTGCCCAGGGGAGGGACGGCACCTCCCTGTGCCCTCCCAGCGCCGCCGTACCCGCCCCGGCCCGTCCCAGCCCTAACCCCCTCCGCGTCCCCGAGGATGGGGGATCCTACCTGCGACCCCCCGGTACCGAGGAGCAATTCCGCGACCCGCACCCCCACCTCCAAGAAGAGCACTTCCCCCTGGCTGCATCCCACTGCTCCTGGCAAGGAAGCCCTCTTCTCCCCCCTGGGCACCCCCTATCTGCACCCCTCATCCTTGTCCCTCACAAACACCCCGGGAAGCCCTGTCCACGCCCCCTCTCCCCACAACAGGTACCTCTTTCCCTCCCTCCTGCCTGCCTGACACCCCGGGAGACATGCCCACAGTAACCAGTGTCCCCACTGTGCCTCACCACCAGGAGTCCTGGTCCCAGAGGTTCCCCTTGGCACCCAAGTCCAGCTCCCCAGGGACAGGGGGGACTGAGCCCGCAACACACGTGTTGGGGCCTAGCATCTTTCTTCAGCCAGAGGTGCTTCAGGGACAGGTTAAAAATGTCCAGGGTGGCCTTCTAAGCTGCCATCTTTTCTGTCTAAGTAGTTAAATTGCACAGCTGGCTGCTGGGTTACATCTGGGCTTTAGTGTTGTTTGTTTTTTCATTGGGGCCAAGAAACTTGGAGGGCACTGCTAGGTACCTCCTGGCATTTGTATAAATCTCCATAAAATCCATAAAATAAGTAAGCACGGATGAAGCATCCATGGATTTGGAGGGGAAAGGGATGGATGATTAAGAAGACCTTTAACATGACAACAGGAGGGTGGATTAGGAGCAGAGAAATGAGGCTCACACTTAAATTCTCTCAGTATTGTTTACACCTGTACTAAAATCTGGTTGAGCTGGTTGTGCCTTTAGCAAAAATATGTCATCTATTAATGAATTGTTTGTAAAGCACTTTGAAAATGTTTGTAAAGCCCCAGTTAAGTGACCTCTTACTGTGTCTGTATGGTGTGCAGCGTGTGCATGTGCTCCTGAGCATGTACCTTGGAAGCAGCTATGTCTCAGTATTCTCCCTGGGACCTTCGCTTCTCCCCAGAGTCTCCTAGCTGCATCACTGGGCTAAGACTAAGAGACTGAGGCAACACTTAACAATAGTTCCTTTCCATGCCTGAGATTGCAAATCACAGCAAAACCCACGCTGTGCTGTGCCCTGTGCTTAGTCACTGCAGGTTTTCCCTCTCCAGCTCCATCACAGTTGAGATTTTTTTCACTTCTGAAATACAGGAAATGTGTGTGTCGACTGTACCATGGTGTTGTAGGGACTGATGGACTTAAAGTGTGCTTTCCTCTAGCCAGATGGATAGTGTTTTAAATGAGGTTTCATGAACACAGATACTTACTTAGCTCTCATCACTGTAATACTTTACAGCTAGCTCCAATAAACAGTGCCTCTGACCTCCCAAAATCCTTGTGAGGCAGACAAGTCATATTATCTTAACTTTTTAAACATGCAGGAGGACAGTGCTACAGTTCCAAGGTCAGGAAAGGAGTCTGTGATGGAATCAGCAACTCAACCATATCTTGCAAGGTCCGTACTTACTCCCAGGCATTGCCGTCTGTAACCGGCAGCACTCAGCTGCTAATCTGGGTGGATGATAATGCTGTGAATGCACACAGTGTGCTACAAGTCTGCCGAGCTGTTCCCAGCCCCATCAAGTTGACTATCTACATCAGACAAGTGTGGGGAATGGGTGATGGGTTCTCTCCATACAGTCAAACACCCAAAAGCAGGGGGCAGAGAAGTTTTGGGTTTAGTTTTGTTTGTTTGTTTGTCCAAATTATGTAGGAAAGAAGACTAGAGAGAGGATCATGGTGACTGTAGAAACTGAATCTGTGTCTTAGTATATGAACACCCTGTTAATTTGCAGTCTCCTGCTGCAGTTTGGCACTGAAGCAGAATTTGTTGCTATCAGAGTAGGACCTTTGGCTAATTCACATGAAAAAAATCACCTATTGCATATTTAGAGGTTGCACAGCAAACCTCTTTGCCCATGGACCCGGTCCTTGGATTCAGTAAAGTGGCAGGGGGACATTTTAAAGCTACAGTGGACACAAAAACGTTTTTAGAAGAACTCTCTCTCCCCAAAAAAACCCTACTGCTATTGTCTTTTCTTTGAGAACACAAAATAAATACTAGAAAGTGCTACATTGCTGTGTTTGCTTTGGAAAGTCTTTTAGATAACGGGAATTAGTTTTCAAAACAAGAGTGCTGGGAGAGGCAGTGGCAAATCATATGAGAGACTAGAGTTGGAAAAAATGGTAATTACCCTGCTTTGAACCTTGTGTATATATTAACAATGATTAAATGACACCATGATAAGCATGTACATAACAGTTTCTTAAAACGGATTGAAGCAAGAAATCTTCAGGATAGTGGGTTTATAGATTCCTATATTACTGGGCAGTGTGAGACACTGGCCAGAATGTGGCACGGCACAACCCACGTTTCTTCCTTTATTACTGCCTGACTTACAGCATATTTTTTTTTAATAAATCTGATTTTCATTTTGAGGTTGTGTTTCTTAAAGGATCAGCAGCCACCCTGATAATTATTATTTATCGTGGCTGACAATAATTAATCACATTTCGTTTCTAGTCTGAGTTATCTTCAGCTTCCAGCTGCTGACTTTTGTTCTATCTTTGCTGGTCAGGCTGAGAAGTCATTACTGAGATTATTCCTGCAGGTAATGTCAGGCTGTAATTAAGTGACCCTTTGACCTTTTGCAGTAAGCAAAATAGGTTGAACTTCCTGAGTTTCTCACTGTAAGGCATCTTTTCCCATTCTTTAATCATACTTCTGATTTTAAGGGAGTAAATTTGACCCTGCTGTTTGAAAAGCACTTTTAGCTCAAAACACCCTTTACAGTCTTAATGGATATGTTTGAATTAGTAGCCTAAGCATCCCTGGTCCCTTTAGAGTTAGCGAGGATAGGCAAACACTTGTAGAAGGCAACTCACATAATAGAAATGACATTAATATAAAATCCTACTTACAATTTATTATCTTGTTACTATTTCCCTATTAAGTTTGTATGTGGGTTTTTGCATATTTTTTCCATTACAAAAATAAATGATACTTACCAGCATCTCTCAGAGTCTTCCATCAGTCAGAGTCTTCCATCATCTTTCAGTGTACCCTGAGCATTTTCAATGCATCCATGTTTGCTTGAACTGTAGTGTAAGAACATGGCCCAGCTTTGCTGCAGGAGTGACACTCATGTCAAATGTGCAGGTAACATACCCTCTTCATTCCTACACAAGATCACCCTCTTAGACCTCCAACGACACGATCTACCCCATAGCATCGCACTGAGAGCCAGGACTGATCTAAACATGCAGGGATTTTAAAATGTATAACTTATAGAGCTGTTTTGGGACCCCCTGAAATTGTAAGAATGCATTAATCACTATTAGTTATCTCCATCATGCAAATCATCTCATATATATTTTCCAATATAGAACATAAATATTTGTTGGATGCATCTGTCACTTGCTTTGTTTACTGACAATTCCACAACTTCCATCGAGTAACATATCAGTACCATTAGTGACTTTCTCTCAGTCTCAGTTTACATAAAACACTATTGTTTTTGACTGTCTGTCTATTAATTTTTCGGTTTGCTTACTTTATCACATTCTTGTCATTCCTTTTGGATTTATATTAATCCAAATCAATGTCTCCTTTCCACTGTTTGACATTTATGCTTTCTTGTAACTTTATTAACTTTATAATTTTTAAAATTTTATTAAATATTTTTCTTTAATTCTTCCATCTATAAACTTATCTACATTTTTTAATCAAGACAGTTCACTTTCATTATTCAGTGATGGCTTTTCAGGCATCTAGTAATATACTTAAAATTGATTCCTAATTACTAGTCACACACTTAATATAAATTCTCTCCCCAACTTACAACTGTACTTTGTGAGGCTGACCCTTTTAAAACAGGAAGTATGTCTGTTCCCTGATTTCCATATATCCTGCTACATTTATCCATTATAACCAGCATCTCTATTGTCCAGTAACAATCAGAAATGAAACGGTATCTTTAGTCATGACACTTCAAGTGAACATGGCTCTACTTGAGCTCAGGAAAAAAAAAAACCAGTTCAGTGAGCTGCATATGTATTTATGCATGTATATATATACATACACTAATAAATACACACACATATCTGTGTGGGGGGGGTAAATATAAAATATTCATATATAATACCATTGCACAAGGTAGTGCACAGAGTGGCACTCTGATTCAATCACATTGAATCAATCAACATCGATCTCAGTGGGGCAGAATATGTCCCAGACCTTAAAATAAAGTATATAATATGTGCAAATTTACCTGTCATGGTGCATTGCATCATCCTTCTGGGCCTGACCCAGTAGGACTTGGCTCCTGATGCTCTCAGGATACTTTGTTTAGGTTTCTACCTTTGATGTCTCTATGTGAGCCAGCTTGCTCTGCAAAGGGAGATCTGGACAGTACCGGCAATGGAGTCTGTAGAGCAGGTCCCCTGACAAGCTGTTAATCTCTGTTGTCATGCAGACATGACAGTAACTTTAATGCACTTTGGTGCAGCTAATCCGTGACACACAGACCCCGTATCTAGATTTACACGTGTAATTCCTCACATGCCAACATGGGTCAATAGTTGCTCCATGACCCCTGAAAGTCAATATTTTGCTCTGCACAGAGACCTCAGAATTGGGTTTTATAGCATTGTAAACAGGAAATTTCAGTGCTACTTAATATGCATCATTCTGAGAAATCCTTTGCATTTCGACAGCATCAAAACATTTGACAGTGCAAGAGGATTTTTCAGATCATGTGTGTGATTAGAAATCCAGCAGGCACAGATGTATCACACACAGCGTTTCATAGGGCACTGAGAGCAAAGCTGGCCATAACTTTCCTAAAAGGAAAGGAGCCCACATAAAGTTCACTTCATCTATGTGTTAGTATTTTTTTCACACATATATTTCTCTTCCTAGACTAAAGAATAACTTAAATTCTTTTTGTTTTTTTCTTTTTAATTTTTAAACTGTTTTCCCAAATGCCCTTTCCTCAAATTCAGAGATTGATACACCTCTTCAGTCAGATTAACAGAGCAGACAAGAAGTTGTGAGGCAAAGTCACTGGCAGGATAATGTGAGACAAGAACATTTGCACAATTATTTTTTCAGAGTGTAGCTGCATTTGTAAAATGTTGTACTAAAATACAAATCCATTCAAAACAACCAGCCCTCCTCCCTTCCTGATTTTACCAGACTTCTCAGGAAAGCTCTGCTGCAGAGATCCCACATGCCCAATTCCAAGAAAATCTGTTCCTTTTGAGAGGGTTAGTAGACTGTTTTGAAAATCAGACCCATGATGGATGAGGGGGGCAAAATTCAGCGTGAACTTTGGAGTCAATGCTTCTGCCTCCAAAAAATATTCAGTTTCAACTGCTACTCATCATTGCTTCTATAATGCCTGGAGATTCTCATTTTGGCTTGAAATTTCCCACACTTGACCTTAGCCCAAGGGATTTTTATTTTTTTTTCTGGAACATGATAAACAGTTTTCCTCTCAGAAAATTGGTCTGAGGCCCTATTTTTTTAATGCTCAGATAATTCCAGAACAGCTTGGTTTTATAACTTCATATTTGGCATGTGCAGAGTGCAATCCTGAAGGAGGAATGGACTTTTTGTCTTATTTGAAGAAATATCATTTCGCAATAGCAAATTAGTCTGAAAGTTTTGGAAATAATAGACTGTTCACAAGGCGTGATTTAACCATGGTAGAAAATGACAGGCTGAGTTCTCTGTCTCTGAGAGGTCACGAGTCTTGTTTTATAAATACAGCTTAGTTTCCTTTTTGCAGAGTCATCTTTCCCACTAAATCATTCTGTGTCCTGTTTTGCTTTAACTCTATGGCAGCATCAGAGGTTATTTCCCATATATTTGCTCTCTGTAAGCAACGTTGTACTTGGCTCTCGGTGTCATTTTGCACGTTCTGTAAAGCAAATTTCACTGGACATGATTTAAGAAGCACTCTTCTTGGCTCACATGGCATGCTGAGTTAAATTACTGCTCCTGACTCACCCAGATCTTAGCCGGTCCTAGTCCTCACATTCAGTTGTCACCCACATCACACAAACCTGCTTGTAGACATAGGGAACAGATTTTTTTGAAAGCATCCTATAGTGCTTTCTCCTCAAATGTATTATTCGATAAGTAAATACTAAGCTTTTAAATATTTAAATTAATTTATTACCCAAGAAATAAATACCAAGCTTTTAAATATGGAAATTTGTTAAATAACTAAATTAATTCATTTTTTTTTAAACTTCGGAAATTAAGTTAGGCTAAGATAGAAATCCCTCAAAATAAGAGCTGAGAAGGTAGTTTTGCTGATACACCTCGGCTGGTTTGCACTGCTCTAGTGATGCTGCCATGAGCTGCTTCAATCAGTTATTGCAGGCTTAAGGTTGTTCTGTGTCATTGGAGCAGCACAGACCTGTCAAGTGTGCTGATGAATCTGGCCACAAATCTTAAAATGTACTATTTTTCCCCATTAAAAAGCCCATGTGAGCTGATATGCTGTGTTTAATTACACAACAGTGAGTATTGACTTGCAGGGCATGGCTGGAAAAAAACCACCTTCTTTGTATTTTGTTAGGCAGGCAGTAGGTTGTTCTCCTGGGAAAGAAATTTGACATCTGTGAAGAGGTGAAGTTCGTGGCAGTCACACTGCTTTTGTAGCATCTGTGAATACACAAAGAGGGACTGGATGCAACAGTGAAACCTGTCCCCTCGCTGATGGGGACTGTTGGCATGACTCTCTCGAGGAGCTGCTTCACGCGAAGTTAAGTTATGCTTTCATGTCCTTATAGAATACTTGACTCCTCCAGTTCTAGTTGGACTGCTCAGTTTACAGTGGCACTATTCTTCACTTTGTGGGCCATTTTAAATATAGTCACTGAGTGCTAATTATTTCCAAATGCCAGTCTCCTCTGCAATTCCTTTTTTTTTTTTTTTAAAAATTATTTATTAATGGTTGTTTTCGCTTTAAACAACCCCATTATGCACTCAGTTTGGAAGCTGGTATAATTGCTTTGTTTATGGAGAAGGGCTTTTGCTAGTATATTTATACATCTAGCACAGATGTAAAGGTAAAAGATAGACCCTTTATTCTACTCCATCTTCCAGTATAGTTTATTCCTCTTTCTCACACAAGTAGAGCTACTCTTCCATAAACCATTTGTATATGACATAAATAGTTTTCCTTTTTCTATACCTATTCCTATATAGTTAAAGCAGTTCTACATTCAAATGAAGACAAACAAATAAATTTCATACCATACAGTAAGAAGGACTGGTTTGGCAAGTCTTTGGTAAATACATTTCTTAATTTCTATCCAAGTTGGCAAATTAATCATATGGATTACTGTTACACAGACTAAAGGACTTTGAAAATTAGTCTGAGCATAAATAATGTCATTCATTCTCCTCCAGAAAGCTTTGCTGTCATTTTACATTTACCTTGTGTTCCTTGCATGTTTACAGGTGATTATGTGGAGTGCAGCCCACCTGACCCTATGTGCATACATGCTCTTCCTCTGATTCCCTGGCAGGGTAGGTCCAGTACTAATTGTTAGAAAACCAACAAAATAAAATAAATAGTCCTGTGATGACAAGGAGGGGTGGTATGACACGAAAGAAAACAGATCAGCTTAGATTGGCTTCAACTGTCAAGGAACCTCACCCTTATTGTTTTCTACCGTGCTGATCGCGATAGTATTTTAGCACTGTACTGAGGTTTTGTCATCAATGGAACAAATGCAGAATTTTATTTTTATTATTGCTGGATCAAGCCTTTGAGTATGTACTGATCTTTCATTCTTGAGCAATGTGATTTATATTTGGAGGCTAACAATTCATCTAGTTCCCCATAGACATATAGGCAAACTTAGAAAATAACGAGAGTTTATGTGAATTTCATTTTTCTCAGGCATTTTTATTCCTCAGAGAGACTTCCACGGGGCCAAATTAGCATGAAAACTAGATTATCATGATATTTCAGTTCCTTACAGTAAAAGTTCATGGCATTCATTGATGTTGACACTATATACACATCCTTGGGGAACTATGAAAAATATAAAAAGAAAACTCCTAAAAATGTGGATAAAAAACTCAAGAAAGCTGTCATTTAACCCAAATATTTCTTGAACAAAACTAAAGCAAATTATTTCCCAAATATGAACATTTCATGCCACAGCTGGGCATATCATATTGAGAGGTAAGTTTATTACCCAGTTTATGACATAAAATCACCCCAGATATATGAAGAAATCAATTGGAAAGAAAATCAACACATGAACCGCTCTGCTCTGAATGCAACGTGCAAAACAGCAGAGTGTCACGCTCCCAATTTAGACAAAAGCCACTGTATTGGCTCTTCTAGTGCAGCCAGTTCCTGAGGCTAAGACCTAGACCCACCCCCCATTTTAATCTTCTAGTAAAGGCTCTCAAGGTTGCACTTTGCCACCACAGTAAGACCACCGCGATGGAAGATAACCACTGAAAAGTCCAGTGATGCTCTCTGTGCTGCCCCAAACCCTGCTTCTTCTTCCTACACATCTGGTGTAAAGGTTGTGCAGATGAGTTTTTGTAGGTTTCACCATTGCTTGGTTAGTCTGCCAATGAATCCCTTGTAGTTAAGGCAGACAGAGAAGGTACTTGAGAGTTCAGATTGGAACTAATGTGGCTACACTGGAGATGCTCCACTCTCCCTTAACTACCAAAGGAGCTTAGGATGTCTATTTGATTCCTTAGCTGCTCCAGGTTGTTGGGTAAAGGTAAGAGGACTTCACATAGGCTCAACTGTAATGAAAGGGTGGGAATGAAGGAAGGATTTATGCAAGAACCCTTGGGCAACAGTGCACAAGGATGGAATAAATATTCTTGGTTTCAGTCTGAGTGGAGGATCATTTGAACACCTTTATTTTAAGACTTGCACAAAAGGCACTTCAGGCTCTGAATTACAAAAGGATGAACCATGTCCCAAGAATATGATTTCAACAAATAAAAAGCCAGCGATTCAGATCATTTCTTAAGCAGACATATGGGAAATGGTTTTCAGAAGTCCTTCTAGAAAATGTTATTGGAAAGAGATAGCCTGCAGTTTATGGTGGAAGTTAAATGACATTTGTTTTGAGACAACAAGCTTCTGGTAAGCTGTACTGTAAACTTGTATATCTCTTTTTTTGAAACATCATTAATTATAGCTGCTCTGTACAGTGGTAAAAGCTGTATACTCTTTCAACCTGGATTATTTAGTTAACTTAAGATTTTGCTTGATCATCTGAAAATCTGCTTTTTGGCACTAGATTTACATAATATCTTTAAACAGAGAGATGCAGTTCAGTGGAGGTGGGAGTGCTGGGAGGAGCTATAATTTCTTGACTACATTGTGATTTCCCAAAGTTTACTAAAGTTCTGCTATGAAGGAACTTATTTTAAATATATCATTTGGGTTAATGTTGCTTCATGGCATTGAGACATATATTGCACATCCACAGACATCAGGTCATAAACCATCCTTAGTACCTTGTTTTTAGGGGTGGCACATTATCCCAGCCAGGGTTGTATCAGTTCTCCCCTGAGCTTTTGACCAAATAGATCTGTATAAAATGTTACCATTACATCTCTTTTTCAAAAAAAAGTCAAGCAGAATTCTTTTATTTTCTATAAATAAGATGTAGAAGGAAGGTGCTTTCCTGGTGTGGGAGGGAATTGTAAAACGATACCATGTCTGACCAGTTACCTCATCTTTATGAACAGGCATATGCACATGCATACCAAACTCTAGCCAATGCAGTAGGTTTTCTTGCTCCCTATCTTCAAAATCTTCCAACGATAAAACCACTATAAAAATATCAAGAGAAGCTTTCTGTCAGTGACATACATCAGGCTGCAAAATGACCTCTCCTAGGGAGTGGTGAAAGCCCTATCATTTATGTTATAAACAATAGTAATTCTTAACACATGATGTGTACAAAGCTGGACAAATATTAAATGATCTGCAAAACATGCCTTTGAGATGTTACTGTCACACAGAGGCAAGGACGGGGTTTTGGGCGTAGCACCCAAAAAACAAACCTATTCCTAATAAAGAATTTAAACTCAAGTTCATCTCTTCTAGCTGGGTAATTGAATAAGAAGTTAACCCCATGGCATTTACTTACAACTAAACAAAACACTGGAAACTATTCTCTGGATGAAAGTATTGGGAGGGCCAAAGAAATAACCTATTACTTTAAGGAGGCAATTTTTTGAGAGATACCAAGTTAGGAGTTCAACCTGCACTGAAATCCAGTGGGATCCAAGGATCTAACTCCCACAGGGTTCTCTGAAAATACTGACCTTCAAATGTTAGATTTTTCTCTCATCCATGCCAGAGTTAGTATGAGGGAAGTCTCTGCAGGAGACATCTGTAAATGAGATCAGAACTCAACCATAAAATGCTGACAAAGTCATCTGGAGCGCGCAGAGCTGTGCTCAGTGATGAGTATACCATTTCATTACTTTTGTGTTTATTACTTTTTTTTCCCCATGTGTTGGTTTTAGTTTATCTGTAGTTTTTATTTTGATTTGTATTTTATTATAATTTACTTTTATTTGCTACTCCTAAGTCTATTTACAGAGAACAAAAGAATGCACAATGTAGAACAGTAGAATAACAGTGTTTATTTTCACAAGTTTGGACCGATCAAATAACTCACAAGTCCCAAAGTGGAACCATGCCTGAGGTAGGTTAGGTCATCTTGAGTGTGGGGAAACAAATAAAATATCCCATTCTTCACTATTGTTTATTATATTTATGCCACTTGGGAGTTTTAACAATACCACATATATAAAACATTTGTTCTTGCTTTCTGCGCTATTCAGAGTTTTTCTCAAGGCTTTTTGGTGCTTTTTTTTTTTTCCTAGGGACACTGCAATGTTGCTATGCTTTAGTGACTTTCTCAACTGATTTAGCAGAAATGTAAGAAATGGCCCCTAGGAATGAACCAGGAGCGCTGAAAAGGAGGTTTTGTTTTCTGAATGCTCCTATGTTTAAAAACAGTTCTTTTGAGAGTTTTAACTAGATTGCGTCAACTTCTTTCCTTGATTCTTTTTCATGTACGTTCAAATCTTGGTCCAGCAGAGAGAAACCAAAAGCAGAGTCTGTTGCTACTATCTGTATCTTTGCAGTCTCATCAAATCCACAACTGATTTTTATGCTGTCTTGATTTTTGACAGGAGGTCCAAACGTGGATGTCTAAAGCCCCATCTGCCCACCTAAACCCAGTATTTCAAAATATAATAATAATCATGGGTGCGTTGTTTCTTTCATTTGCAATTTGCAGTGCTTTCAAGACACCTTGCAGCAATGGGTGACTGCTCAGTCACCCTGCTGAAAATAAAGGCAAAGTGGGCAGCATGCCTCAGAGAGCCTCCTCCAAGCCATTCACCCCGCTCACAGCTTTGGATGCCCATCATTCTGCTGAAAGATTATGTAGTTTATCAGCCCAGCATTGCAGGATAACCTAAAATCACTGCTAGTCTGCTTGAAAATACAAACCTGCAAAATGTAGTGATTTGGCAGTTGCGACTTAGGCTGTTCAATTCTACTGCTGTGATGTCCAAGTGCTGGCAGCAGGTTTGATCAGAGTCCTGAGGCTATTCCAACATGAGCATTTGAAACTTAAATAGCTGCAATAGTTCCTCTGAAAAAAATCAGGCTTAAATTGAAAGCCAGTTCAAAAGTGCTGAGTTTCTAGAAGCTATCACTACTTTTCAGAGGAGCTGTTAGGTGCTCGGTTGCTTTAGAGCAACAAATGTAGTTCTATCTGCAGCTTTAGCAGCCAACTTGATGGACTGACAGTTTTATTACAGAAACTTTAAGCATGCTAGAAATGTCAAAAAGAGGAAAAATGGCTCCTTCTGAGTCTTTTCTTCAGTTCATGACTTCAAAAAAATGCTTGTGTTTGAAGCATAAATAATGTTGCTATAATGTTCTCAAATAAGAAGAAAATTGGTGAAGAGAAGGGGAAATCAAAATTTTTTTTTTACTTTAGAGTTTCATCATTCATTCCTGCCTCTTTTTTCTCTCCTATTTTCTGAAAGATCTTTTACATTGATGGTGCTGAAGAACATACAACCATCGACTGCTGCTCCTGCCAGCACAAGGTAACGACTAGCTTGTATCTGTCCTACTTAGGCACAGGCCTCTCTATAGCAGATTTATCTCACTTTTCCTTCAAAAGGCCCCCAAAAGACCCAGAAAGTGAATTAGCAATCAGATGGCACAGATAATAGAGGTCCAGAGCTCTAGTTCATTCCTTGGACCTCTTTAGGAGTGGGGACTGATTTAATGCTGCCTCAGAGCCCCATGTGTGCGGCAGTAGGCAAGCCCAGGCTGCTCTCATGCTTCCCACTCAGTGTCACGGAAAGGTGAACGTCATCTGCACATTTGAAAGTTGCTGCCCCCACCTTGTATGCAGAAATGAAGGATGTGGAAATTACGTGGGACAGGTCTATCCTGACTGGTGAATTTGATAAACATCAAGAAGGGAGGATGGCAGAGGAAGGATATGAAGTCTAGAGACAGTGTTGTGACTGTAGAGCATCGGCAAATACACCTTTTGATAGCACAGTTTTCCATCAGGAAAGATTTTATTCCATCTGGGTGGTGTAAAGATGAATTGTAGAAGTTTCAGTCAAATGAAGATAGGGAACTAGGCTTTGTTATCTGGACAAGGAAGTTTCAAGCATGAGAGTTGGCTGAGGTGCCCAGATGATGCAAGGTGTGATTTTTCATTCTTTCCAAAACTACAGAAAGCACTTTTCCTGGAAAGCAGGAAAGAAGCAGAGAAGCAGTAGGGTCACAGTTGCTGTTCTGGGCTGCTCTTGGGATGCTGTCCACATGCACTGCCTCTTAGTCCTTTTCTAGTGAACCCAGTGGCTTAATTTAGCCTTTAACAACCAATTCTGTCACCTGATTTAGAAAGAAGAAATCACTGTGTTCAGGAAGAGCAGCACCACAAGCTAAATACAGTTCAATTCTACTAATGCCAGTAGCACAAATATGGCTCAGTATGTCATCTCCTGGTTTGGCCTACAAAATCAGCATAGTGAACGTTATGATTTTGTTTTCTTGATGTAATTCTTGGCACCTCTGCTAGAAGGAGTGCAGCATTTATGTTTCGAAAAAATCCAGATTTGTATAAACTGGAGGATATTATTGTGTGTATTAAAATGTTCACAGGGTATTATCCCACAGCCCATCCCATATTTATTTTGGAGATGATTGCATTTGGAAAATGGGAAAACTTCCAGTTAATTCCCTTACCTTGAAAGATCAGCAAACACAAGGGTATTTTGAGACTATTCCCTGCTAAAAAATGAACAAATAGCATTCATGGCGGTAAGCCAGAAGAGAATCCCTCTTCAAATAATGCAAAATGGGTTAAGTTTAAAGTGTAAGTAGTTTCAGAGACAATGGTGAGAGTAGTTCTTAAAGGGTCCTTCTTTCCTTGGAGGACAGTAAAACCAGCTCAACAGACATCCATTCGTTCCCATTCAATACAGCCATTTCCTGTATTAGTGATATACATTAAAAGCTTGTGGCTTATTTCTACAAAACTAATTATATACTATATCTACCTTTTGTCCTGAATTTTGAAAAAAAATAGAGTTTGGTGGAGCTGACTAATCCTAGATACATTACTGATGAAATGAAACTCCAGACCTCCTTTCTCAAAAGTCTTCTCTCCTGAAATTTCCTCCTTTTTTCAAATTTTCTGTCTGTATTTTGACATTTCCCTGATGAGCAAACAGCACAGGAACACCTCCAATGTTCTATGCAGTTTACTGAAGGAAGCAGATGTCTGTGTGTACACATTACTTCCACTGACCTGAGCTGAAGGATGAATTTAATCCCTAACTTTTTTAGCAGCAGAATATTTTTTCAGTCTGGATTTCATAAACTTTATTATGGAGGCATTAGACAATCACACAGATGGCAGGAGAATAAACTGAAGGAGAAAAACAATGGCAGTGGAAGAAGGGAAAAAGAAGGAAAATAAGAAAAAAACCCAGACCTTCTGCTGGAAAGAGCAGTTCTTATCAGTCAAGAGAAGCTACTTCCAGAAGTGAAGTTTAGCCTCTGAGAACTGCACGAGTAGCAGGAAAAAGCTAGATCACCTGTCCCAAGGGAGAAAACAAATACATTGGGAAAAAAAACCCCACCAAAAAAACATACAAGTTGGAATGGAAAGCAGCATGAGGAGAGGGCAGAGCATGACATTTCTTTAAAGTTAAAATGTTTCCAGATTGTTTTGATATTTAAAAAAGTGTAGAAGGATGATTTCCCAGATCCCAATGCATTTGGAAGACAAAGCCTCCTGAAATGTGACGTTCCCTGTTTGTCTTCTTATCTCAGTATCTTTTTTTTTTCCTATTTGACTTTGTTCCAATTAGTTGAATGCTGCACCTTGGATTCCCAGCTAGACCACCTCATAACACTGATATATGCTTGCTGAGAAGGCAGGTGGAATTCTTCACACCTCCAGCCACATTCATGGGTAGAGATATTTCATTTACTTGCAGACACCAGATTAATCACATTCTGAAGATATTAGCAGAGAATGTTCTTAGACTGTGAGGCCCACTGAACCTGGAAAGGCAAGCACTGCTGTTCTTCAGTCAGCTACACAAGTCATCCGATTCCCTAACGGAATCAGTTACCATCAGTGTAAGTAAACTGGAGGACTGCAGCACTGCCCACCAGTTAAGGTCTAACTTGCTAAAGACTTGAGTGTAGCTCTGGACTTGTGCTGAAAGCTGCAAACAGATATGTGGGCAATTGGTGCAGAATGTCTAAAAGCAGTGGGATGCTGCCACATTCCTCCCTTCTGTAGCACAAGGCATGGAGACCAGGATAGCACAGAACCATAGAATGGTTTGGGCTGGAAGGGATCCTTAAAGATCACCTAGTCCCAACCTCCCCTGCCATGGGCAAGGACATCTGCCACTAGACCAGGCTGCTCAAAGTCCCATACAACGTGGCCTTGAATGCTTCCAGGGATGGGGCATCCACAGCTTCTCCAAGCAACCTGTGCCAGTGTCTCACCACCCTCACAGTAAAGAATTTCTTCCTAATACCCAATCTAAATCTACCCTCTTTCACTTTAAAACTGTTATCCTTTGTCCTATAATTGCATTCCCTGATGAAGAGTCTTTCCTCATCTTTCCTGCAGGCCCCCTTTAAGTACTGGAAGCTGTCCTGTTGTAGCTGTGCTAGACTAATGAGGCTCACATGCGTATCTGACACTTTTGGCAACCTAAATTTTTACTTAGACACATTGGTATATCTGACACTGCCACATTAATGAGAATCAGGGATTAAGCTGAGCACTCTCAACTCCCTCACCATTCACGGTGTTTAGCAATTAGCTCACTCCCTGGCTTTGTTTTTGGGACTACTCTGAGGAACTCTGTCCAAGGCACCTGGATATTACAAGGCGAGTCCTCAACAGTGTGTGCCACATCACCTGGCTTTATGCCATGGAATTCATCACTGATGTTCATTTCAGTAACATTATAGAAACAGCGTGTTATTCTCAGTATACAGCCTTGCTCATGCGACAAGGAGAGCTCCAGAAAACCCCAGGTACTTATGGGGGCAAAACTAAATGTCCAAAGTGATTTTTTAGTTCATTTGGCTCCTTGCTGTTCAAGACTATTTTGTCCCAGTTCTGATCAAGGGTAAGTTTCTCCTGGGGCAGAGTAGCTTGTGCTGGCGTCTGACGCCAACTAGGCTATCAGCCGTACTCCCCTGCTGCTTCACCCCTAGGGCTTCTTCCCAGAATGGAGTATTGCAACCCCACTGGGCCTGAAGCAAGGTCAGAGCTGTGCTGCCTTCTTAAGTAGTGTATCATCAGTCTTCCTTGGCTGACCCAACAGGAAAGATGCAAAAGCCTCCAGTTCTGAGCAGGCAGCTATTCGGTCAGATCAGGGTGGCAGCACAATTGAACTGGGTATCTTGTTGGATCCTTATTTACCACTTTTCCTTAACTGATGCAGGGAAAGTGCTACAAAATTAGGACTTTTTGCAAAAATGTGTGTCAGACATGAAATTATTAGCTTGTACAACTATTAGTATTGTATGTGCCATAGTTCCCCGCCCACAAGGCAGCAAGCAAGCCTTAAACCCAGAGTGGTATCAAAGCCAAAACATGCATGGAGGAGAGCCAGAATCCATATTTTAGGCAATAATTGTCTTTTCTGCTCACAAGCAGTTCTTTAAGAGAGTAATACAAAACCAGCAAGCAAGGCATTGGGTCCAAGGCGAAGTCCAGACAACGTTGCAGCAGGTTATCTTGCCAATGCGGCTTCCCCGCGAGGGTCAGCACACAGCAATATTCATTCCTTTAGGCAGACACGCAACTGCAGCCGCAGGGGAGCTCTACCACAGCACTAAAGCCTAATTTAAAGCTATCACTAAAGTCTTCTCCTAGACTTTAAATACAGACTGTCATAGACAGAGTTCTACCTTACAGAGGGTTGGTCAGTCAAGCACGCTTAACTGAAATAGCATAATTGAACTATTTAGGCCCAAAATCTCCTACTGCAGGTTTGCTGGGAGTCTGCAAATAGTCTCACAGTGGCTACAGGTTCTGTGAACTGTCCGATTTACCCATCTATGGGCTGCTAAATTTGAAAGGCAAGTAAGCTCTTGCACCCACAGCAGGCATTTTGGAAGAAATGGTAAAGACTTTTGCAAAATGAATGACAAATTTGCTCTATCTTGTTGGGAGTGGTACAGACTGGTCTCAAGTCTGATCGACGAGAGAACTGCAGGCTCTGCAGGAAGAGAATGTGGAGGCAGGCTGTAAGGGGGAGGAATATTCTTGCTGTGGATCTGTTCCAAGTCTTTATCTGACCGCAGGTCAGTTTGCTCATCTTCCTATTTGCTTTGGGATGTATCTCCCATTAGGTCTTGAAATAACCCTTCCTGACTTGACCACTGCACCGTACGTAGAGAGTGTTACTTGCTCCATCAGGGCTGAGCGTTCACAAACTGTTACTTTACAAAGACCTAAGTTAAAACCCCCAAGTCCTGACACACCCAGCCCATTTAGTTTCCAAATAATCAAAATTTCAAGCTGGAACGAGATGCCAGTTTTGCAACTGCACTGTAACTGTGTCATCAGTCACCACCTTCATGGTTTTGTCAAACTCCATCGTATCCCACCACCACTTCTTTCCCAGCCAAAGAGAATCAACCTCTTCCAAGTTTCTCCTCCCAAAGCAGTCGCTCTCATTCCCCCCGATGACTTCAGTTGTCTTTTTCCCGCTTGGCTACATCGGGAGCTGCGGAGCCCGAACTGTTCCGCTGTACTCAAGGCACGGGTGCACCGAGGCTTCCAGCACCGGCACGACGCCGCTGCTCTGGCCAGGCCGAGTTGCAGCCTTTCCCGATTGCTGCTGCGGCGCTGGGAGCTGCAGCCCCGCCAGCTGCCTGCCGGGCGGCTGATCAGCCTCACGGAACGTGTTCCAGGCACTTCCCCGCTATGGGCGCGACCCGCGGCCCCGCGCCGGGCAGGGACAGGGACACGCGCCGGGGCCCAGCGGCGGGGGTAGAAGGGCCGCGACCGGCACGGACTCCGGGGGCGGGGCTCGGGAGCGTAGGGCGGGAGCGCGGGGCTGCCCGATCCGAGCCGAGAGGGGGGGACAGGGGAGGGGGACACGGGGCGGGGACGCCGCACGGGACACACGCAGCCAGCGCCGGGCACCGCCGCGCGCCCCGCAGCCCACGTGCGGCGCGCTCCACCCCGCCCCCGCCGCTCTCCGCCCCCCCAGCGGTCGCGGATTGGCTGCGGGCCTCACGCGAGCCGCGCGGAGGGGAGGGCGGGGAGGGGGGAGAGCGCGGCTGCCCGCGAGTAACCCCGGCGCCGGCAGCGCCCCGCGCGACCTTTCTCCTGCATCGGCGGTGACGCGGCGGCCGCGCGCGCCCCCGCTGTCCGCGCGCGGCACAGATGGCGGCGTTGCGCCAGTCCATCCCCCACAGCTGCTACGAGATCGGGCACACCTGGCACCCGCGGTGCTCCTGGGCCGTCCTGCACGTTACGCAGGGAGCGCTGGCCGAGTCCCTCCGCATCTACGGCACCCTCTACTTGGTGGGTGCGGAGGGGGGCGACGGAGGTACCCCCCCCAGGCAAGGGGGGCCTGGTCTAGCAGGGGGCATGAGCGGAGGGTCTGGCCTGGCGGTGGGGTGGCAAGGGCATGAGGGCCCGAGCGGGCGGGCTGGCCTCGGGGGGGGCAAAGGCATGATGGGGTGGTGGTGGTGGTGTTGGTGTTGGTGGTGGGGCTGGTGGGGAGGTTATATTTTTTTTCCACTTGTTTTTCTTGCTAGGTTTTGGCACTGATTGCGTTCATCTGCATAGAGACCATTATGGA
>WTSP01001066.1:0-32698 GCA_025331215.1 Actenoides lindsayi | reverse complement strand
TCCCCAGCCCCCGTCCCCACCCCTGCCCGGCACCACCGGCAACCTAGGGCCCCCTTCCCTGCAGGTTCGGCGGACACCCCAGGGA
This sequence comes from Actenoides lindsayi, assembly GCA_025331215.1. Lineage (NCBI taxonomy): Eukaryota > Metazoa > Chordata > Aves > Coraciiformes > Alcedinidae > Actenoides > Actenoides lindsayi. The sequence goes on along the minus strand of WTSP01001066.1, from coordinate 32,613 downwards.
CCCCCCCCCCCCATTGCCTGGATCTCACCAGGGGTGCTGCTGCCCCGTTTCACCCCCAGGACCCAGCACCAGTTCCCCCCTCCCACTCCCTGCCTGCTTCGGTTCCAGTGCTGAAACACAGCCCGGTGTCCCCATCCCACAGCAGACCCAAGCAGGCTGGCACAGCCAGCTCTGCCTCCTCCCTTAACACAGGCCCTGACAAAGCATTCCCCTGCTCCGATGATGCATCATGCCCCTAGTATTTTCCCCTTGCTAAACCACTGCTCTATTTTTCCCTCCTTACCCTTCAACTTCCCCTTGCACTCATCGCCTTCCAGCTTGCCTGCTCCACGACTCCCCCCGTGGCACAACTACAGAGACCCCAGCACAGTCCTTACCACAGCTTTTTATTCCCCGAGGCTGGGGAGAGCTCAGGCAGAACGAGACTTACTCAGCCAGGGATTACGAGGAGGACAATACCCGCTGCCTGCTGTCTGCAAGAGCCAAGGATGCTTCAGCACCTATTTCAGCTGCCACCCCAGCAAACCTCCTCCCAGCTTCTGAAAAGTTTTGCTCGGTTCCCACTGTAAAGGTCTCACAGTGCACATCCCTCCTGGCTCTCTGCCTCCCTCATCACCAAACATGAAAAGCACTCGAGTTTCTCCCCGGGTAACGCGGGTAAAAGCCTCCAACATCAAAGGCACCACACAAGAGTTCTCCCCCCACCACCACTGTCCCTCCCATGCAGCTCTGCTGGGGTTGTGCCTCCCTTGAAAGTGCAGCAGCCTCGGCGGTTAAGGCGCTGACTGCGCTCAAGATGGAGTTTGGATTCTTTTTTTTTCTTTTTTTTTTTTTTTCCCCCCATTTTTAAAATCCAGCCACAAACTGAGGAACTCGGGGCAAATTTGAGCCAGGCTTTCCCGTGGGGGGCAAGGTGAACAGCACGGTGCCAATGGGGGGTTTGCCTGCTGTGCACAGCCACCCGAGGAAAAGGGGAATAAAAATATTCCCTGTGCCAGACCTGTCTGCTCATTGCCCAGTGTTAAAAGAAGCCACTTAAAATGTCCTGGAGCAAAAACACAAGCACCCTCTGAGCAAGCAGATTCTTACGTGTTTCTCAGCAGCCTCTAACAACTCTGTTCCTCCATCTGCGAACCAGAGACAACTTCTCTCTCCCTTTGCAAAGCCCTTTGATATCTCTACAGCAAAGCAGGGCGAGGGAAGGGTGTTCACCTTCCTGGAAACAGGGAGCAGCATTTACACCCAAAACAACCACCTCGGCACAAAATACCAGGGGAGAGGGAGCAGTTGCAGACGCAGCAGGAATCGCCGTGAATTCAGAAGATGAGGAGGACTAGAAAACAGCTTCAAACACTGCAGGGATTTCAAAAAGTCATAGGACCACATGGTTTCTTGGCCCATTTCAGAGCGTTCTTCATCCCTTCAACCCACACAGCAGTTGTTCCTGCCAGATCACCGCCTGCCCGGGCCGCTGGGTTAATTTTATTGCTGGAACATTGAAAGAACCTTCATTCGCAGGGGGGAGGTGGGAGGGTTCTGCCGTTTAACACTTGGCTGCGTTCACGCTGTGATTAATATCACCCGATGTACAGATACCAGATGTTCTCAGGGCAGGCTGGAGCGTATCCTAAATTGCACCAAGATGGAATTTTTGGGCAATTTTCAGGGAGTGCTGAGGGCAGGCACTAACGGGAGAGCAGAGATTTACACAGATAGGCAACAAAAAAAGCAAAGCCGGTGAGGTTATGGCACCGGTCATAACCCCTGGGCTGGTTGCAGTACCATACACTGCACTTCTTATAATCAACAGTGTGTCATTTTAGGGGCAATTACTCCAATTCCTGGTTTTCAGTGGATTACAAGCCTCTGATTTCCACATGTTCATAGAAAAAAGACTTCAGGTTTGCCACTGCCTCCACTACTCCCCGCCCAGAGCTTCAGCTCCAGGACAATTGCTGGTACAGGAACAACAAATACTTGTAAGGTTTAAACTCTCCATGCTGCTTCCCCAGGGTCCCACTGCAAGCCCACTCTGAAGCAAACTCCCCAGCCAAGCACCTCACTCCATCAGCAGCTTCTCCTCACCACTACAGGTCTGCCTGCTGGGAGGAGCACCCTGGAGTCACCTATACAGGCATCTGTTCAATTTGTACCACATTGTTATCACATGGGAGACAGGGTCATTCTGGCTTTTTGGAAGCTGTGCACTGCCCTGCCATACAGCTGACTTCAACCCAACCAGCTTCTCCTGGCTCACTGCTGGGTGGGCTGCATCTGCTCATGGCGAGTGGAGCTGAGACCGGTGGCCTGTTCACAATTCAGTGCTTGCTGTAGGACAGGGACCTCACTGTGCCAAGTGGTCATGGAACAGCAGCATTTACAGCAAAGTCTCTCTGCAGCTGAGCGAGGCTCAGCGAGCACAGAGGAGCTCAAACAGCAAATACTGAGCTTCAAGTCAGGAGGAAATTTGCTGAAGCATCTTCAGCATGGCAGAACTATGTGATAACCCAAAACCTCACCATGGGATTTCAGAGGCCGTTGTTCTCTTCACATGGTTTCTTCCCACTCTGCACCCTTCCTGTTGATGCCACATGTGGGCCATGGCTGGCATCCTCAGAAAATCAACTCAGGCAGTCCCAGAACCTGCTGGTTTGCTCTTTTCTGCTTTGCCTGGGTTTGGGAGCTTGGGGTCAGTCTCAGGTTCCTCAAACTAGGTCATCCCCATACTTAATATTTAACTACACAGAGGTGTAGTTCACACACCACTTTGACAGCACTGGATGCTGTTGATACATGACTGGTGACAATCACTAGCACCAGTTCCACTAGGGCTGATTCCATAGGAGACAAACCAGAGAGTAAAAAAAGAGGGTCCAGTGAAGAAAAAAAACAGCCCTATCTCTGCCTTCTGCCGTAGGCATGAAAAGAGACAATGAAAAAGAGCCTTTTCCCTCCCTGAAACACCGTCACTCCCTGCTGCTGGAGTTGGACACAGTTGCAGGGGAAGTGTGGGAGCGGGTGCGTGCGTCTGTGTGTCCATGCAGGACCCGCAGCCTCCACGGGCGTGAGAAATCCCGTATCCCATGCGGCTGCCTTTTTGTTTCTAATGAAGCAGTAAGGTCTGGCTGGCACCTAAAGCCTGGTGTGGGGGTTCGTTAGAGCAGGAAGGAAGGATAACCTCTCTGCAGGCTTCCAGTCCCTGCTATAAAGGACTTCACCCAAGTCTCTCTCTGTCTCTCCTCCAGCTTTTCCCACCACGGAATCGTGCTGCGCATACAAAACCATCACTGAGTTGTGAATTTACACCCAGAAACCAAAAGTAAAAGATCTCCGTTAGTCACTTCTTTGAGCAAAGGTTAAATCCAACCTAATACATCAGCTTTCATGGACAGGACAAGCGTTTGGCAGCCAACAGGAAGGAAAAGGAACGTGGGAATTCCTCCTACAACTTGGCAACGGGCTCTTCCCCCAGCACGGGAGCCTCTGGGGTCGGCTCAGCCTCCACCAAGCTAAGAAAGCCCCTCATTCAAGCACTCACTAATCTCCTGTAGCTCAAGGAAGAGTTTGGATGAGGGGCTGGATGGATTTTAGCTGTCTAATTGCTAGAGAGAGAAATAGGAAAGATGGAGAGCAGACCCAGAGCTTGCAGTTCGGAGAAACACTTCTCTTCCTGCTGAATACAGAAGGTGTCTACAGCAAATCAGCTACCAAGTTGGCCATGCTAAGCTGCAACACAAGGTCTGCTTGCACCAGGCTGCATCATGACATGAAAGAAGCCGCACTGAATAATGTTTCAAAGTCCCTGTTTTTATACCTAGAGGTGTTAAAAAGCAGTAGGCCAGGGGAACGAGCTCCTGCTGGCCCACAGTCCGTGCATGGTCCTCTCTTGGGGAAGGCTCTCCCCGGTGAGCGTTTCTGCCTCTGCCCAGGCACACTCAACAAGGGGACATTCCTGGCCCAGTCTCTGTGTGCTCCCGGCAAGCAGCAGGACTCGGCCAAGCTGTGTCAAGCCAAGCTCTGCCAAAGGACAGCTGGTGTTTGGGTGCAGCCATCAATGGTGTTGGACATTCAATGCAAGCTTCTACCCCAGGTCCAAAATGCTCAAGCTTGGTATTTTCATTCAGCACCACCTCAACACCAAGATGGGCCCTGAGGCTCTCCAAAGGCTAATGAAGTCACTATACTCCACCAGAGTTCTCAGGCCCCCAACATGACATCCAGCCCCTTCCTTCTTTGTCCCAGCAACTCCTGTCATCCCAGTCCCCATGATAGGGCACACCTTGGGTTTTGACGCTCTTCCAGCATCAGGGTGATGGCACCGTGCTATGTTCAGAGACACACAACAGCCAAGACATACATCCTAAAATGTAGTTAGGCACCTAATTCCAATTAGGCTGTAATGCTCCCCAAGAGATTTCATTATATAGAGAAGTATCAATATTTGAGAGATCTTTATGTGCAGTCCTACACCACAATCATACCAAGTGGGAAACAAAGCACCCAGCACCTGCACCCAGGTCTTATCACCACCATTTGACCATAGGGTCAAGCATCACCTATATGTAGACTGAGACCAGCACTCAAGACTGGGAGCACAGTGTCCACATATGAGTGACAGAGACCAGGAAGGCAGATGGTTCCATTTTCCAGGGAAGTGGAGACACTCAATTTAGTAACTGCTACTGAATAAGCTCTCAATGCATCATCAGGAACCATCACAGGAGCTTCTAGGGACACAGTCACCTCTAAGAAAGCAGAGCTTGACTTTAGTTGTAAATAAAAGAAACATTTCTTCAGAGCTACCATGCACGCTTGGGGTGTGTTTTGATTTTGGGGTTCATTTGTGACTGTTTGGCTCTGTTACACCTAATCTCTGGCTTTACAGCACCCACATCATAATAGCAGAGCAAACTTTCTGGTCCAAGGGGAAGGAGATCCTTTCACAGGATGTATTCAGAGCAATTCTCCTGGACACAAACCTGCAGGACACCAAGGTCTCCCCCAGCCTTGCCTCCATTTCCTACAAGGGCTGAAGAGTGTGGCTAGAAGATGCTCCAGACTGCAAGTCCCACTGGGTCTCTCACGAGCACCCAAGGAGGGGAGGCAGCACCCACCAACCCACAGCAACCTGTGTCCCTGGCTCTGATGCACCCCTTGGGCACCGGGCTCCGCACCAGCTTCTCAAACCTTGGTCTCAACAGGGCCAGCATAAAGCAGCTGATGAGCTGAGCTCCATCACCCCATGAAACCAGAAGAGTCCCACAGTGACTGAAGTGTTGCTCAGATCTCCCCAGGCTGTGATCTGCAGATAAAAGCAGCGGCTTTGCTCTGCAGTGCTCACAGCCTCTTAAAGGTCACGGGCCCCACTGGGTTTGAGATTTTCTGTTCTGCAGGATACAGCTTTTGTCTCTGACACCCTTTTGTAGCTGAGAGCAGAGAGTGATGCAGTCTTCAGCATGTCCCAGGTTCCCCCACTGTCCCCCTCACATCTCCACAGCACCAGGACCACTCCTGGGCCATCTAACATCAGTCATGTTTTTAATCCTGAAGGAAAAGCATCACCCAGAGCTCCAAGAACAGACACTGGGTGCAGGGTTTGGGACCATTCAAGCAAGCGCTGGGGTGCAAACTTATTTTTCAGATGAAGAGCAACGGGGAAACCAGCTGTGCCTCCAACCTTACCAAAAGAAAGCCTTCTACCCAAGGAAATCCACATCCTGCCAGGACATTGGACAACACAGGCTCCTCCAATCCCCATTATAAATCAGCTCCATCATGCAAGGGAAAGGAATTTTAGGAAACAACCCTCCTGGAGAGAAGGGCTGGGAGAAGTAACCACTGCAATGCCCCTGTGGGTCTTTTACAGCCCTGGTAAACTCATTTGCTGGTGGGACCTTCACCCAAATGATGCATGAGACACCTCAGCTTCAGCAAGAGGTCCCTGCGAGTAACAGAGAGGTTACACACCAGGTGTTGCTGCAGCTACCAGAAGAGTCAAAATGCCCACGGCTCCACACCCCTACGTCACCCTGTGTGCTGATGAACAGGAACCAGCAGCCATGTCCCACCAGACTCTTCCTAGAGCCCCAGAACACAGACCTCCAAGCTTCAGGAACACATCCTTAAAACCGCTTTAACAGCCCTTCAGGTTGCCAGGACTAGGAAATAATTAAACTGTTAAGGCACAAGAAACAGGAATGCAAAGTCAAGGCATGAAAATATCTGTTTCTTCCCTTCTCATCTCACAGGTTTTATGTTTAAGAACTGAGGAGCACTAACTTCCGACAGCTTGGCCAGGCCATTTCTCTAGGTCTTTGCCCTTTTGAGGGCAAAGGCTGGGTGCTGGATTTAGCCCTCAAGGGCTGCAGGCAGGTCCAGCACAGCCCCACATCCCAGTGCGGGCTGGACATCCCTGCCCTCCCCATCCCATCCTGCTCCCCTATGGGGCAGCTCACACAGAGACTCGCTAAAACTCACTCCTTGGGCCCAAATTGCCCATTCATTTCAGATTTAAGACAAATTCAGCCATCAACTTTGGCCTCCCTACAGACCTCTGGTCCGGCGAGACGAGCGCTGCCCTCTGCCCCGCGCAGAGCCTGTCAATGAGCCATTTCCAAACCTCTTCCCAACCCCTTCCGTGCCTCTCCTGCTGCTGCAGCCCTGGGGCTCCACGATCCTCCGCGGGAGCCGTGGGAAGGAGGACGCATCCCGCACGGGGACATGCTGGCCTGTGGTCGCAGGGAGGGAAGGGCTGGGAGAGGGACTCCAGGGGTCAGCCAACAAGAAGAAGAAAAATAAATCAACCGCGCAGCGATTTACACAGCGGCATTCGCTCCTTCCTGCAGACCCACATTTTCACCACAGCTGCTCAGCAGACGCTGGGGATGCTGAATCGCCTGAAGGGCTCCAGAACACTTTTGTGGAAGGATATTTCCTTTTCCAACAAATTCCGCCCCATTTGCCCTCCCTGAGGGCACCTGGAGGCCCATGAACCCCAGGATGCTGCGTGGGTATCAGCTTCAGTGACTTCATCCATGAGGTTTTTGTTCCAGGACAGGGCAAGCGAGGCAGCAATGGGCTTTGACCCAGCACCATTTGGGACAGCAAAGCCTTTTCATCCCCCCTCACCATTCCGTGTGACCACCCTCCTAGTCTCTGCACAGTCTTGCAGCCACGTGGCAAACGGGAATGACTTTGAGGCAAATAACCATATTTCTGCTTAAAACCAATCACAATATCTGTCCCGCCGGTCCTGCAGCCCTAATGCAGCCCATCCAAGCCCACCCCTCCACTCCTGCCCCTCAGAGCCCTGCCTGCATGAAGCAATGCCAGGACCAGGGCTGGCTCACACCCCCCAGCTTTAATAAGCCCCAGCATGTAGTGCGAGAGCAGTGGGAACGACTGATGTATTATGGGGCTGCACACACAGCTTTTGTCCAGCTGTAACTACTTTGGGGATTTAAATCAGCCTCGTCTTCCCCTCCCCCAAGCTTGCCAGCCAAAGCTTTCCCGGGAAAAGCACCCCATGGAAAAACCTGGGAAAACAAACAGGGTGTGCGTAGCCAAATCCCTAGTGCCAAGGGCTGTATTGCTGGGGGTTTAGTGGGGTTACGTGCTGTGCTGAAAGGTGAGCATCAGCAATCTGCATGCCTGACCTCTCCAGACACAGAGCTGCTGGCTGAGGGTGGTACTTAACCCCACCGGAACCTCACTACTGCAGAGCAGCCCAGAGCTCCCACCGCCCCGCATGAAATGGTGCAGGAAAAGAAGGGGTCAAGGAGGAAAGCCAGGAAGGAGGATGTTCAGAGCACAGCACAATGCTCCATTCACGGTAAACTTGCCAGAGAGGGCACCCACATGCTCTGCTTCTGCTCCTGGAGCTGGAACAACGCCTACCAAAGTGACTCAGGTCCCAGAATGAGTGTAAGAGGTCTAATTTTTCTTCCATTATGAGCAATTTTATGATTCTCAGTGACTATTAGGAAGTCAGTGCAAGTGAGCTCAGACCAATCACAAGTGCTGCACAGAAAAGCTCTGAACCATACCCCTCTTGCTCTGCCTGCAGCCCTCACCTCATTCCTCCACGGCAACTGTGGGCTCCCAGCCACATGGTCTGTGTATTTTTTAGCCAACTGATAACATTTTGAATAAAATTACTTAAATCTCCATGCTTCAGTCAATAAACTGGTCTTTGCAGAAGCTTTCCATAATGGGGCAGTAATCCCCAGCAAGCTGAACTACATCTGAAGATGCAACACCCAGAAGAGCTGCTCTCCCCTCCTCACCACCTGCTCTTCTCCACGCTGCTTGTACAGAAGTCCTCTAATTTCTCTTCTACCCTTGTGCATTTAAGGAAGAAATTTTTTACACTGAGGGTGCTGAGACCCTGGCCCAGGTTGCCCAGAGAGGTGGCTGATGCCCTGGAATCACTTGAGATGAGGTTGGCCAGGGCTCTGAGCAACCTGCTCTAGTTGCAGATGTCCCTGCTCCCTGCAGGGGGGTTGCACTAGATGACCTTGAAAGGTCCCCTCCAATCCAAACCAGTCTGTGATTGTGTGATCTCTCCTGGACAGATGGACAGCCAGCCAGCTGCTATTCCCCGCCTGGCCAGGTAGATGGTGCTCAGCCAGCACAAAGTGGGAAAAGCTGGAAGAATTAAGTTGCCTCTGATTAAATAAATAACTCAATGTGGTTTCCACTGCCAAATGCAGAAGGTCCAGCTCCAAACAAACGGGATCAACTCAGATCCTGATCATCTATTTTAGATTTTCTCCTCTCACTTTGGGCTGGAAGGTGGCAGATAAACTGGTAGCAAACATTTAATCCAAACCAGTGCTTTTCCAACTCTCCTTTTCTGTTGGAAATCCACTCTACTGACACTTTGACCAGCCCTCCCCACACATTTCCCACAAAACCAAAACAGAGCAAAGCCCAGTGGAGCAGGAAACAATTTGCCCATTTTTTCCCCCCCTACAAAGTTGGGGCTGAGGGGGTCTGGAGCAGGGCCCCTTGTCCTGCCGGCAGCTGCCGGGTGCAGGCAGCGGGGGGCACAGCCTTTCCATCACATCACCCCAGGGTCCCTCTCTTCTGATGTGCCGGATGTAGGATGTCTAATATTTCTCCAGTTCTGTTTTAACACTCACACCATCTTGGGAGCAGGAAGCTTAAGCCATTTCCTGCAAGGCATTGCTCTGCCCTTCAAATATTTTCAGCCTTGGTGCAAGCTGTTTTAAAACCAAGCCTGGCAGCTGGAAGTGCAAAATGAGGGGAGGGGCTTGCCAAAGGAAAATTCAGTTTGCGAAACCTATCCAGTCCCCGATGCCGCAGAGCAGTAAAATAAATATTGCCGCAGGCAATACAAAAGAAAAATTAATTTTGCATGTCTAAAAACGAGAATGAAAAGCAGAAACTCCAAACAATGTTCTCTGTTTCCCTCCCGAGGGACGCGGAGCTGCTCCCCAGCAGACAGCCACAGCCCTGGCCCCCCTCATCTCTGCAGCCCACCATCTGAGGCTTTCCCAGATTTGCTCTTTCGGTGAAGTCCAAATGATGGCTTTGGTTTGCTCACTATTCAAACAACCATCCCATAGACTGTCTGTCCCACAAATGGGCTGAAATAACACCAAAGAGACCCTTCCTGCTCCCCTGAGCGGAGAAGCCTCCAAACACTCATTCCAAAGAGAATCTCAGGCCAAATTCAGTGGAGCCCAGCCCCATCCCCACATCACCCCAAAAAGCAGTCACCACTCAGCCTCATCCTTTCTCCCTCTGCCCAAGGTCACATACACAAAGGAAGGAGGTCCAGCACTGCACAGCATCCCGGAGAGCCCATTTCCAGAGAGGGGGAACCTGGCTGCACTGCTCAGGGATGTTTGGACAGAGCAGGACTGAGATTGAAGACTTCTGGCTGGATCCTGTGCCAAGCAGGAGCAGCCAGGAAGAAGAGGGAGGTAACAGTTGCCTTTCTGCTTCCTCTGAAGCTAAGGACAGACAGAGCCAACAGCACAAGCCTGGGGATCCCCTCAGCTACCACAACAGCTTCACAGAGGAGATGGAGCACAAACAGAGGTGGCAGCCATGGGGCCAGGAGAACAGCAGAGACAGGCTCTCCTCTCAATTCTTCCTCCCCTGCTCCTCTCCTTCATAACCCACACTCCCTACTGCTTTCTTCACTAACAAAATGTGGATTTAAATAAGAAGCTGGTTTTACTGCACTGTTAGAGCTTCAGAGATGTGCTCAGGTGTCACCAGGGAGGGAAGAGCAGGGAGGTGTCAAACGGTGACGGAGAGCCCTGGGGCAGAAAGAACAGGGTATGCTGGTGGTGGTGACACCAGGACTAGCTTCAGCCCCAACACAAGAAAACACACTCCGCAGAGTCCAAGGCAAACATGGGCTCTGGGGAGATGCTGGATGACAGTGGCCAAGAGAGGAGGCAGATGGATGGCAGCCCATCGCCTGCTGCTGTTCCTGGCTGCTCCAGCCCACGTGCCACACGAGAGAGCTGGTTATCTCCTCCCAGCTTGTCTTCTCCAGATGACATGCACAGACACGTGGCCTCACTACAGAGAAACAGAGCCAAGCCCTGGGGCCCATGCAAAGGTCTCTGCTTCACCAAGCTCCCACCCACAGAGCCACTCCTTTTCGAGGCTTTTTTACCCAGGAACCAAAGCCATGAAAGAGAGGGGAAACCCCAGAGCTCCTTCAGGGCCCCACAGGAGTCCTTCACTTTCCAACCCCAGGGCATGTGTTCCTGGTCTGTAAATAAACTTTTATTTACTACTCAAAGTAGGGCAAAGAGGACCCTTTCCCTGAGGCATGGTGGGAGGAACATCAGCATTTATGGCAGGATCTCAGATTTCATCTGGCTCCACAACACAACTCCTGGAGACCTCTGTAAGAGTTACGAAAGGCATAACAACATCTCTCCTGTGGTCGCATCCCACCCAAGTCCTGCTTGCCCCATCATTTCCAGTCAAAACAGGGATCTCTCTAGGGCATGGCTCTGCCCAGCCACCCTACAACTACGACCACCAGTTTTGGAGAGAGAATGGCTGGAGCAAGGTCACATCCCACAAAGCAACACAGAGCCAAGGTCCATCCTCTGCAGATGACCCATGATGGATCTAATGCTGCTCTCTAGGACAACGTGCATCTCCCTGCTGCCAGCACTGATGTGCTACATTATCAAAGTCTCCTCCAAATTTCAGAACACAGAACTACCTAAAGCTTGGCCATCATCCTCAGCACTCAACTGTGTCCTCTCATCTTCTCCAAGGCCACCAAAATGGGTGGCCAGGGGATCTTGGGGGTGGTGTGACCCCAGAGAGGGCCTCAGTAGCCTGTGAACTCAGCCTCCCACTTCCACCCCCTTTATCTGCATGTTGGGCTGCAGGAGGAAGTGAGTTCAGCCAGAGTTTGTCTAAACAATTATGTTTTATCAGAAAAGCTTCTCAGATCTATTCCTTTTTCCCAGGACAAATCTGGACAAGTCCAAGGTAATCTCCATTCTTCTTCCTCTCTGCACAAGATGGAAGCAGGGGAGGAAGACGCGAGGTAAAGAGCATCTAAATACATCCAATGCCTGCTCCACCTCCCTCAGTGTCAGCAGTCTCCATTGCTCATAAATCAGGAGGCAGCATCCATCCCCACACCTGCTCCCCACACATCCAAAGTTTGCCTTCCAAAGCCTTTTTTCCCCTCCAAACTATAGCTTTTTAAAATTTAGGAGAAAGTAGACACAAGCACAGAGCAGTCTGGAGAAGTTTTTGATATAGAAACCATTCAATACCCTCCCTCTCCTCCTTGGACAGCAGAGGACCTCTCTGTAGACACAACTCTGGTAAGCTGGGCAGAGCAGCTTTTCCCATCCTGCACAACCCCACTGCGCCTCTGCGACCAGGACCAGCAATTTTCTTATCACCAGCAGAACCTCAAAGAAGAAAGGACTCAATGCAAGGAAAGAATCTGAAGCATCTTGCCACATCCACCAGCTCCTTGTCACAAAAAGAGAAACTGGAGTGGGTAGAGGGATTCATCCAGGATAACGAGCAAGTGGACGACAAAGGCAGGATCCCGACAAAGCTCTCCTGCCATCCAACCTTTTGTCATCATCTCAGTGTTTTTTCTGGCTCTCAGTCCCTGAACTTAGTTCCATTACAGATGTGAGTGAGTTGCCCACGAGTGCCCCAAGTACATCCCACATGTGATGGAGGACAGCAACCTCTACTCTGTAACAGCATGAGCCTGCACATTCACAGCTTCAGCGCCTATAACCCAGGGACTCATCCTGCATTTCCATGTACCAGAGCTGCAAAGAAGAGTTTAGAGGACACCACTATTTTGTTGCATCAGTAGAAAGCAGCACAGCCCTCAGATCAGAGCAAATAACAAGCAGAGTAAACAAAAATTCCAATCCAGAGTCATAATGTGCAGGGGAAGAAAACACAGGCAGGGGCCACAGCTCAAGCTGGGTTGGGCAATACCTGTGATGTCCCTCCAGATTTATGCATCACACATGAAATATGCTCCAGGTACATTCATGCTGGAGTTGGAAGCAATGCCCTATGATTTCAGACTTGTCAGCTAACACAGAGCTGCAACTGAGAAAACTCCTTTCAAGAACTTATGTATCATTAACTTGTATCACTACTCTCTCCTCTTAGGCACCATAGCCCTTGGGATTCCCATCTAATCTTCTTCCCCTAAGATCTCCCCAAACTGAGCTTTTCTTTGACAGAGAGAAGGAATGTCTGTCCTGCTCCATGCACAGCAAGAGAGGAAGAGAGGGGACAAGACAGAGCCATCATAAAAACTTAAAGTGCTATCAAGCATCAAAGACAGTCTGACCCATGCACTTCAGTAAAAGACTGTCCACAGTGACCTGTTTGCAGAACAGCCTGACACCAAGGGACCAGGTTTCCTGGGGGGCTATCAAGCACTACTGATAACAATGGATTAGTGGCTTGCACTGTTCTGTCCTGCTGTAACATCCCTTTTCACCTTCATCTCTCTGACTCTCAACATATCTCTTTGACCTCGCTGGAGCATGTCCGGAGAACGACAACAAAGCTGGGGAAAGGTCTAGAGCACAAGTCTTGTGAGAAGTGCCTGAGGGACTTGGGGGGTGTTAAGTCTAGAGCAAAAGAGGCTCAGGGGAGACCATCTCACTCTCGTGACAGGAGGTTGTATCCAGGTGGGGTCGGGCTCTGCTCCCATGGAACAAGTGATAGCACAAAAGGAAATGGCCTCAAATTGCACCAGGGGAGGTTTAGGTTGGACATGAGGAAAAATGTCTTCCCTGAAAGGGCTGTCAAGCCCTGGCCCAGTGCAGTGGAGGAGTCCCCATCCCTGGAGAGATTTCAAAGCTGTGTAGATGTGGGATATTCTGAGAGACATGGTTTAGTGGTGACCTGGCAGTGCTGGGTTAATGATTGGACTTGATGATTTTAAAGGTCTCTTCCAACCAAAACAATGATTCTATAATACAGGAAGGTAAAACTTGTCTCACCCAGAGACATCTCCAGTTGAAGTGATCGCACAGGCCCTCTTTACATTCAGCAGAGAAAAATAAACCCTTTGAGGACACAATTCACACCATCCTAAGGGAGACATCCAAATGATTAACTCAAGCACAGACATCTCAAGCGAGACGGGGTGAACACCACACAGTACATACAGATAAAACCATGTGCAGGGGATTTATTGGAGCATGCCCTGCAAAGGTCTTGCTCATAGAAGGACAAAGGTTGAAGTCCTAAAGAGACAAAAAGAGGTAGGTGCTTAGGTCCCACTAAATATTTTTGGACTCCTTGGAAACACTAGCCAGAGACCACAGTGGATCTGCACCATGGAAAGCCTCTGCAGACCCACAATTCAGAGAACACCCAGGGGCTGGTCAGACCACTCAACTCAGACACAGTCTCTTTGGTTGCAAAGCTAAACATAAAAGTAAGGTTATGCTCGTATTTGCTAGAGCACCAACAATCTTTGAACTTCAAGTTATTGAAAGATGCTTCATTTCCATCATTCTTTATCCCTGTTATACAAATTGCCTTTGCTATGCAAAAAATCAACCTGCTGTTTCCACACAGAAGAAACTGCAGACAATACAAGTCAAAGGAGGAGCCAAGCAACCAAAAATCCCCATGTTGTCACTCCTGAGCTGGCACAGCAGCCTCAGACGCCTTGTCAAAATGATTTGCTTTTCATAAAGTGTAAACATCTGCAAAGTTTGGTTGTTTGCAAAATGTTTTGGACCAGACCCTTCAGTCCAGCTTCATCTCTCAATATGTCCAGTACTATCTGCATGCCAAGATAAAATGAAACAATTCAAGAGAATGAAATATTTATGCACGTGACCCTACAGAAATCCAGGGAACTTCTACGCAGGGACCCATTCAGAAGACCAACAAAATGAATGAACAGAATTCAAGTAACCCAAAGGAACGCAGCCCTCTCCCCAAGTCCCTCCTTTAAAACCTGTAACAGATGTAAGAAAAACTGGGCCCAAAGAAGCCTGAGCACAGGCTGCAGGCCAAGACCAGCTGCTTCTTCCATTTATAGCCACATTCACTTCAGCTTTGTCGCAGCATCTTGGACAATACAAAAGCCTCTGTGTGCCTGTTTGTTTGCTGGAGGAGTAAAGAACACAACTGGCTTGCTGTCAAGTTATCTTCTTTGCTCACAACAACGTTTGATCTTCTCAAAACAAAGTTATCGCTCTCTAATCTCAATTCAGTTCCTCAAGTCCTCTTACACAGTTTATAGAGTTGGCACTGTACCCAGCCTATGGTGTCCCTTCAACTACTGGCCAACAGAAACATCTCAGGCAGGGACAGAGGTCTAGAAATAGTTTAGAAGAAAATGATTTCTTAACTACAGAAAGTTCATCACCATTGCCATCACTTCCCTCCCCCGGCAGACAGCAGAGAAGTCACATAACGAGTGGCCAGGCCTTACTGCAGGAGATCAAAGCAAACTCTTTGTTTTATCTTGGTCAAGATAACGGATTTCATTTGCCTTATCAGCCTGCTGGATTATTAACCTAAATGTGAGAAAGCCTGAAGATGCCAAAGGAGTTGCTGGGCGGGGAGCACGCTCCCCAGCATGACTGCCATGGGCTCCAGACGTGCAGATACCGCAAGATAAAGAGAGAAACTCTTGGGTCTGGTCTGTACACGCCACTCTCAGCCAGGGCTGCATCTCCCACCACCTCCCAGTGTCACTTAAATGCAAATCCAAGGGCAGGCAGAAGCGCTCACTCATGTTTCTCAGCCCAGCAAAGGCACCTCTCTGCCAGGGGCTGCTTGGAAGGCAGTGGCTGTCCCAGTTTCTGTACATGCAGGCACAGAGCCAGGAGGGTCCTGCAGTTGCATAGGGGTCACATCACAACACGACAAGCACAGACCCCATGAGCCTGCAGAGAAATGACACTCCAGGCACCATGCACTTGGTCACCTTCTGCCTGTAACAGGAAGCTTTGACCTCTGCAGAGACACGTTCAGCCTTAGATGCTTCCTGCACAGTTCAGGAAGCAATGACACTGATGCACAACCTAAACCACAGGTGTAACCTAGCAATGGAAGAGACCTGCCAGGTCATTGACCGAGTGCCAGGAGGACTCTGCACTTCAGCATCCACAGGTTCTCCCTCTCCTGGTCTTATATAATGCAAGGCAGGGAAGAGAAGTGGGAACCGTAACGTTTCCTATGGGAAACTATTCCTTCGCATAATAAATCTCCAGTGGGGAGATCACTGCTTTTCCTACAGGCCCTCGGGGACTTCCAGCAGGGCACAGGAATTCTCCATGTGACTGCACCTGGCCCTGGCTGCCTGTGCTGGAGACCTGGGGCAGGCAGGCTTGGTGCCCGTGGTGTATCCTGCGTGGCTGGAGCATCCACACGGCATCACCACCACGATGGCATCCATATCAACTGTGCCCACACAGACACACAGAAAGGGACATGTGAATCCCAACACGAATGTAGCTAAACATGATGTAATGAGTTTGGGAGCAGCATTCCTGGAGGGAAAAGATGTGCAACAGAAGTACCACCACACGCACATCACCTGGCCTTCCTGACGTCACAAAGCAGGGTTATAAGGCACAGAAACAGGCTGCCCAGGGCAGTGGTGGAGTCCCCATCCCTGGAAGAATTTCAAAGCTGTGGAGATGTGGTGCTGAGGGACATGGTTTAGTAGTGACCTGGCAGTGCTGGGTTAATGGTCGGACTCAATCTAAAAGATCTCTTCCAAACAAAACAATTCTATGACATCCTGCATGCCCAAAATACACCCCAAAAGGAACTGGGGTGCCCAACCATTTCTTGCACAACCAGGGACAGAGCGCTTGGTGGGAGGAGGAAAGCAGAAAGCGTCAGCCCCTGCACTGCCCTCCCCTGCGGGCAGGAAGCCATACACGTGGCATCCCCATGTCATGGGACGCGATCGTCTCCCCCGCACACGCTCCCACTCCTTCATTCCAAGTCACTGGCTCTGCAGGTCTCCATTTTTCCAAGATTATCTCATTTTTGGCACCCGAGTTCACAAACGAGGACTCCGCGCTTCCCACTCAGCCCTTCCATTTGGTATCTGGAGCTGTAGACACTTCCCCGTTACAAAATAACTACAACAACAAACAAGACGAGCAGTAATCTAGCCCAAATGTGTCAGCTGGGTTAGAGGAAATGTTTCCCTCCAGTTTGAATCTCTTTGAACAGCTAAATTGCAGCGCAGCTCGGGGAGCTAGCAATGGTTATTCACTGCATCTCCACTCAGCCCTGGTCTCCTCATTGCCAGGAGCATCACTGTGTTAAGTCATCCAAATCCCAGCTCCAGCAAGCCAAGCCCAGCCCTGGGCTCAGCATCACCCTAACAGGACAGCACAGGAAGAGTTGCCCCAAGGCTGGGGTGGTTTTGCTTCTCTGTCTCTCAGCATCCATGGCAGGATGGAGCCTTGAGACTGTCTGAGAGGGGGCACTGGGCTGCAGCCCCCACCATAGCTTCCCCAGCACAGAGCAACGGGTCCCTGGTTTTTGGATACAGCCTTGGCAAGGAGATCAGTGGATCTGAAAGTTTTAGGCTTTTTTTATTCCAGCTGAAGTCTAAGGGAGCCTCTAAAACAGCAAGTTGTAAAGAAAAGGCTTTTCATAGGGGTCCAAAGATGGAAAAAAGAGTGAAAGAGTTGAATTGCTTCACTCTGCTGTCATCCTGCTTGTTTCACAGCAAAGTAGGAGGGGGGCCCCTGCTGCTTTTTAAGAGGTGCCTGGCACCCTGTGTGGCTGTCCCAAAGTGGGGCATCAGGCAGCAGTGAGACAAAGACTCAAAAAAAGCTGAAAGCTGGTTCAGACATCAACGTGGTGAGACACGGCTATTGCAGAGGAAGGTCTCTGCTTTAAGTGAACATTCCCATTATTCATTGTAGATGCCTTGAGTTATCTGAAACAGCTCCAGAGCATCCTTGCAGGAAAGGACCATGGGGGAGGAGAACTGTGGCCCTACCAGTTGCTGAGAGCAGGAAAATGGGGCAAGGGCAGGAGCAGGGCCACGGTGGAGAGCCTGCCTTGCTGGCAGCATGCTGTCATCCCTGGGGCCCTGGGCAATGTAATCACAGCAGCTTGTGCAGAGACAAAAAGGATCATCAGATAAAATTGGCCTTTACTCCTTAGCTGAGCTTGCTTCTAATTCATCACCTGAGTTCCCAGAACTATGCCTTCATGCCAAACACAAACAGATTCAGACTGAGGGGAACAGAGATGGAGTACTAAACCAAAGTGGAAAACATTAACTTTTCTGGGACCAATATTGTCTTCCCCTGCTCTACAAATCACTACTAGACTGCAAGGCACAAAGACCAACAGACGAATAAGATGTTCAGCCATATATGCACAACACCAGTGCCAGTGACGGGAGCCACCAGGGGAAGGAGATGCTGAGGCAGGGGGACATGGCAGGATTAGCCACAATGGACTTGATGCAGCTCCTCCTGAAGATTCACCCCTCTCACATCCAGCTCAGGCGGAGCCCAGATGAAGTATTGCTGCCCCCACAGTGATTCCCGTTTCCTCTCCTGGGAAGCCTTGCTCAGCTATGTTGGAAATGAGACTTCCCAGGGCTGTGTAGGACATCCCAGGCAAAGTGACCACTCTCAAACAAGCCAGGGAGGAAGAAGAGGATCAGAAGCAGGAGGGTGCTTGAATATGTCATCATCCTGTTGACTGCAACACCAGCAAGGGCCACCAAAGCAGGACCCAGCTGCCAGGCAAAGGCAGCAGGACAGCAGCCCAGGCAACCAGGGGCACAGCCACCCACCTCAGCCCGGGGAGGAACCAGCTCCAGTCACGCTGGTACGGGCACCACACACCCTGCTTAGACCTGCCCTGAACAGCCTCAGCCATGAGCTCCAGCACCCCAGGGCCAGGAGTGAACCGCTGTCCACGGCAGGAGCTCAGGAGACCTTATCACCATGTATTCAGGTGTTAAGATTTGGGAAGTCTTACCCAGTGAACAGGCTCCTGCAGTGTCCGAAGCTGTGGTTCAGGAACAGTACTTCTCTCACCTCTTTCTTAGGTTTATTTTTAATTGCTTGTGCCTCTTCCTGCCTTTTGCATATTCTCCCCTTGCCTACACCCACCGCACAGCCCTGCTCAGATTTCTCCAGACAACCCCGACTGTAGTGATCCATATCAACCAGTCATCCCAGCACATATCCTTGTCCCAGCCGGGGAGCACCGACACGAAGTCCAGCTTTGCCCAGGATGCTGGTGCAGCTGTACATCGCACCCAGCATGTACACCCGTGTCCTATCTCCCTGGCACCAATGGCCCAACTCAACGTCAGACCCACAGAAATGCAGCCAGTGCTCCCAAGGGAGTGCAGAAGAGCATGAGGACTCGGAGAGGGAGAACAGGGAAGAGCAGGAATATTTCTTGCTCTTCTGCCCCACATAGACACCTCCTGCCCTCCTCCCAACTTTAGAACCATGGCTCTGGAGCAGTCTCAGCCCACACCACCAGCCACTACACCTTAATGAAGTTCAGTGCTATAATTAACACTTTCCTTTGTGGTTTGCTCTGAACTGCCGAGCTCTCGGCGATTGCCCTTCTCCTCCAACCGGCCTCTTCCTGCACAACACGCTCTCCTGCATACCTTTGGCAGGGGTTAAGGGCAAGGCAGCTGAGCCCTGGCAGCTGGGGGAAGGCAAGTCCCAGCACAGGGCCGAGGGCAGCTGGAGGCAGCTGCCCGCATCCCCTGCTCAGCTGTCTGCCCTGGAGAGCCACCAAGCAACAGGATCGAGGGGCAGTCAGTGCCACAGGAGCACCAAACCCTGAAAGGAGCAGGAGGGAGCAGGACTTCACACTCTGCTGCAGACATCAGGGAGACAACGTTTTCACTTGGGGGTTGTGGTGGGGCCAGAGTTGCAGTGGAGCTGGTGAGCTTCAGCAACATGCCTGCACCCATTCGCGGGGCTCCCTGAGGGTCCCTGCACAGCCTCCCTAAAACTCCTCCGTGTGCTTACACCAGCGACAAGGAGAGATGCCATCCACCCACCCACCATCGCCCCAGGTTGGGTGATGTGGACTGAGAGAAGAAGCGCCCTGAAATGGGGTCGTGTGCGACAGCAACCTTGAGCCATGGTGATGGAGGATGTTAGAGATGACTAGGGAGGGGACACAGGCTCTGGCAGTGACTCTGGGCTGTCCATCCATGCTGACACAGAGGGAGAAGAAGCTAGAGCCCTCCCTACCCCTGGAACTTTTGTCTCTTGGCTCTTCTTAGAGGCATTTAGACTGAAAAGCCCTTTTGTACCAGAACCAAGGGCTGGTTCACTCTGCAAGGCAGACCCCAGACAGCTGGGCTCTTGAGTAAAACTCAGCCCCAGCAGCTGTCCTGGGCTTCTGGAGTCCTTTTGACGCAAAAAGCCCTCTCTCCCCCACCACCCCTTCCCCTCTCAGGCAGCTGAGGGATTCAGCAGCTTAGATGGTCTTCTGCTCTTAAAGTCCCAACCATCCACAGTTCAGAGCTTGGGAAGCTCAGAGCAGCCCAAACACAGCAGGACGAGGCTGAGCACCCCCCATGGGAGAAGATAGGCCTCCTGGGAACCTCACCCATGGCAGCTGGAGACAGCGAGCCTGTAAGGGAGGCCCAGGCTGAACTCCATCACTGGGCTGGGACTTAGTGCTCAGCCATGCCTGGCTGGAGATGGGCCAAACTGCTGAAGGCCAGCCCACTCTTTAAAACCAAGCTCAGAAAAGCCACGCCTAAGCCATACACATGCTCAGTGAGAGAAACCCACTCAAGTCTTATGGGATCGACATCAACTCCACTGCTGACTCCCGATTTGATTTTAAGTCACGCACACAAACCAAGACATGGCCTCTCCCCAGCTCCTGTTGCTGCCCTGGGAGCACAGGGTGACGTTCAGGGAGAGAAGATGGAGCAGGGGACCACCCCATGGTGGGGTGAGGCAAGGGCACGTGGTCCAGTTCTGGGGCCAGGCACAGACCTCCCAGGTCCTGGCTCGGCCACTACACACCATCCAACAACCCACAGGGAGAGGCACAGGGAGGGGCAGGGAGATGGTGCCCTCCAACTGACCACTGCATCCCTCCAGGGGAGAGCTCGTGGGTGAGGGGGAATGGAAAAAATAATTAACAGGCCAGAAGAGGGGAAAAAAAAAGTAAAAAAAAATAATCTTCAAAACATACGGGAAAATAAATGACAGCTGACGGGGGAGGGAAGCTGGCTTTAATTGAAAACAAGATAGAGCTAATATAAGCCAGGGCTCCAGTTTAATAGTGGCTCTGGTCCATGATGTTATTAGACTTTGGCTTCAAGGCCAAAAAAACCCTGACTCCTGATAACGAAGAGGCGGTTTCTGCCCCACAACCATGAGCAACAACACTAAACAACAAGCCATCACAACAACTCTTCCGCCATCACTGCCTCCCCAGCACCTCAGAGGCTTTTCCAGAGGCTGCACAGGCGGCTGGGTCCACACACAGGGCCTGAGCTGACAGAACCCACTGTCTTCTGCAAGCACTCAGGCTTTTGGCATTTTCATTTTTATTTCCTTATAGGCTTGAGAGCATTTTTGATTCACACTGACAGCACTTTCAGCCAGGATAAACTCAAGGGTAACAGGCATGCATGTAGACACTTCTGAGCACAGATCCAAGACCAGCCTTGAAAGGCATCACCCCCAGAGCTGAAAGAGCCACACACAACACTCAGCGTCCCCACACAGTCTCTGAGCCCGCAGCAAGGGACGAGGGCAGGTATTAGTCAGCGTCCCACCCAAGCAGCTGCCCGGAGCTGTACTCACCTTCTTCTCTCTTTGGTGGGCTCTCCATCAGCACCGGCTGTGGCTTTGGCTCTACCTGGAGGGGCTGCGTGGCCAGGGGAGGATCTGAGCTCTCCACTTGCCGTGCTGGTGGAGCCGGGACCTCGGCAGCCTTCGCTACCTGAATTTCCACACGTTTGGTGGCCGTGTCAGGCACCGGAGCGTTGGCCGTCTCAGCTCTTCGCTGGGGCATCTCAGGGATCTTTGATGCCGGTGCCTCCACCCTCCGGAGACCCGGCTCCTGGGGCTTGCCGAGGGTGATCTCAGTCCTCCTTGGGGTGGGCTCGGGAGGTTTGTGCCCCAGCACATCTGCTCTTTTGAGGCCAAACCTTGACAACCCTGAGGTGGAGTTCTCCACCTGCTTGGATGAGATGTCAATGGAGATTTCTGTTCTTCTGGACACCGGCTCGGGCAGTTTGGGTCCAGGGAGCTCCACTCTCCTCAAAGAGGGCTTAGGTGATCTTTGGGCTGTGGGATCCACATGTCGGGCAGATGGCTCCGAATTCCTGGTGCCAAGTTCCTGAAACTTCTGTGTGGAGCTGGACACAGTGGACCTGAGGAGGGTGTTCGGTGTCCGTCTTTGTGGGGTGGAGGAATTTGAAGACTGATCTACCTCCTCAACCTCAAAAGATCTTTTCAGAGCTGAAAAATATGAAAAGGAGTTCAGAATTTAGTTACCATCCTCTTGAGCATATGAAGAGATGCTTACAGACAATGCCTGAGGCTCATAACCCTGCCTCACTTTCCCTCTCACAAACACAAGCTTCCCAATGAGCGCTGCCAGCAAAATCCACATTGGGAATGGGAAAACAATCCCAGGAGAGCATCAAATCCATGTAAGTGCAGCAAGAAAATCAAAGGTGGCAGCCAGAGAAGTTCATATCCTTAAAAACAAACCTAGAGATCACGCAAGCACCTCAGACATCCTGCTCTGCACAGCAGCCAGTCAGGTGGAAATGAAAGGCTGTACATTACAGGAAGGGGGAGAAACACAGAGAACCGCTGCTGGATCCCATCCCAACACCACAGGCTGCCCACACCCCACAGCACCCAGATGGGCACGGGGTCAGAGCAGGATGAAGCACAGCCTCGGGGTTCCAAAGGAGCCCACATGAAGTGAGGCTGAGCCAGTGAGGTGACAGCCTCACTGTGATGACAACCTCTCCGTGATGACAGCCATGCCACTAACTACCAGCACAAGCATCAGTAATGAGTGCACCCATCTTCTACATCAACAGGATAACATCAGTGAGGTTTTGGTCTTTAAAGACCTGGGCTTGAGATCACACAAGCCACCAGAAGGAATGGGAAAGACTGGAGCACAGCTTTTCTTTGTCCTGGCGTATCCACCCATCCCTGGCCACCCCTGGGGTGAAGCTGGAGAAAAGCCATCACGTGGGAAGTACCTCCTCTGTTTCACAAGAGCTGCTGTGATCCACTGGGGTAAGGCCAGGGGACCTGGGGACTCTCCATCCCTCAGACACATCCGGATAGGAGCCATCTGACACAGCTGGGTCCAGCTGGTGGGACTGTCCACGTGGCAACCTCCTCAGCACTGATCCGCGAGCAGATCGCAAATGCAGCTGCTGACACCAACCACCCCCAGCTCCAGGAAGGGCAAGCTGCAGATGTGGCTGCCTCTATCCTGGACAGCAAGGGCTGAGGATGGTGATGGCCTCATCCTGTGCCAGCAGCTCTGAGGGGTCCCAAGGGAGATGGTGAGGAAAGCAAGACCCTTAGAGCTGGGGCTCCCACGTCAGACAAGCCATGCAATGGGGAGACACGCAGACACTAACGTCTTAGGGTCCAGAAGCCTCCCCAGGATGCTCCGTACTAGTGACCTGGGGACAGACATGGGCACAAGACACACATCTGCAGCCCACAGCTGTCATTCAGACCTTGGCATGGGAACTGCTGGGAAGCTTCAGGTCCCTGGGATGGGCATCCTGGGAGGGATGCACAAGGTGATACACCCTCAATATTCACCTGGTGGAAACAGCACCATGGCTGCTCCAGCACAGGCTTTAGTTCTATTGTTTTCCTTTTCATCAAACTCTTCATCCAGAAAACAATATTTAAGCTGTTTTTCCCCCCAAATCCCAAGTTTTAAACAATACACCAGTCAAGCCCAGTTTACATTTTGCAGGAAAACAAAGGGAGCGGAAGGGATGACCCGACAGGGAGCCTTCCCCCAGCCTCCAGCAAAGCTGGGCAAGAGCAAAGGAGGACACGGCCCGGACAGGCACTGCCAGCTCCCTGATGGATGAGATCTCAGTTTTGTTCATGTCAGACTTTTAAAACCTGCTCATCACTCCTTCAGCCAGGCAGCTCAGTCTCCATTTATTCCCTGCAACAAAGCAGCCTAATAACCTCATGACAGATGTGTCTGGAGGAACACTTTGAAAGTAAATGCTCTCAAGGAACCCAATAGCAAAGGAAATGCTGGCAAGCATCATTCCTTAACGAACACCCCCCTGGAAATTTCTCAATATCAAGTGGTTTGGGGATTTCTTTTCGACCCGATAATGAGCTTTGGATACAAACAGTCCTGCTGACCTCCAGAGTTCATTGCATGAACCACCTCCATCATCTCAGCTCCTTTGAGTCCCCCTGCCACTTGCTACTGCCAAAGAAATGGTGCCATCGGTGACCAGATGGTGGGTCACTCAGTGATAGTGTTGGAGCTGCTGCACATGGCCTTTGCATTTGACTTCAAACTGCTCAAAGCACCCCAAGCTGGGGTAAACATGCCCAACAACCACCAGCACCATCTTTCTGGAGCACAGCCATCCCCTGCCCTTATTGGAAGCCTCGTCTGAATACAATACCCTAAAAGGTTTTTTCTCCAGGTCTTTCTGGGCCCTGCTGCAGAAAGGAGAAAAACCCAGACACAAAGAGGTTCAAAAAGCCTAAGGAAGAGCTGTGAAGCCACAATTACAGCCCTAGGAGACTGCAGCCATGCAAATAATGTCCCCTGTGCCATCACTGCAATACTGATGGTCAGTGAAAGGGTACCAAGGGGCTGGGCAAGGAACCATCACCCCAAGACAGGGTTATCACAGCTAACAGTTGGCTCAGCACAGTTTTGGACAGCAAAATTACCAGGACCTCCAGGTCCCAGAGGGATTCCTTCCCCAGCTGTGCCACCGATTGGCCTGGGGACAACCCAAGAACTTTCCTACCCACAGCTCTTTGTAGAATGGGATGTTCACCTCATGCCTCTTGTTGTACAGAGATTTTGATACCCGGTTTGTCCAGACGGCACATTTGGCCACTGCCCTGAATCCAGCGTAGTCTGGAGAAGGTCAAACATCCCAGGCGTGAGAAAGGAGAGGGCCTGTCATCAACGGGGTTTGTGTTTCCACCTCTGAGAGAGACCCGCTGCCAGGAACATGATCCCCAGGGATGCCACCTTCAGCAACTGTAGCCCTTGGTGGGACTGAGCACAGCTGCAGCTCCCCTGCTCAGCGCTGCCTCTCTCCTGCTCCTTGCACAGAGAAGAGAGAAGGACCTCAGGAAGCAAAACAACTCTCGAAAAAAGAGAAAAAGCTTAAAAATAGCCTGTCCTGCCCAGAGCCAAGAAAGGAAAGTAAACAGCCTCTGCTCCAGATGACCCTCCTCCCAGCTTCCTGCGGGGAAGTCGCGTATTCCTTACAACAACAGGAGCCAAAGGCAGGGCAGTGCTGTGGGGCCCCGCAGCCCACTCTCAGCCCAGTGCCAGGGTCCCACACCAGCAGTCACAGCTAATGCTCTGGGTCCCCATGGGGGTCCAGGTCTACATGTCTCTGACACCCTGGGCCGCGGTGTCCCTGGCCTGAGCAGGGTTGAGGACAGCCACATTGCAGGGTTAGCCCTACTATGGTGTTTTCCAGGGGATTTTCAGCGCTAGCAGAGCTTCCCCAGCCCCACCAGCAGCAGCTGATGTGCTGGCTGGTGTCAGAGGCAGCTGGCAGGGAAAGAGGCGGAGGTGCCAAGCATCGCCCTTCCTTCTCTTCCTCTGGAGGTGCACGGGGCGGGAGCGAAAAAACGGTGTTACTATCAACACACGCTTCCTTTTAACTGATTCCAAACCAATTCAGGCAGCTCTGGCTCAATCCACCATAGCTGAAGGCAGCTGCTCCCCTATCACCACAAGGAAAGCCCAAAATCCCCTAAAATGAGATTTCCAAGTGCTTCCTTTCAGATGCAATCTCTGCTCCTACCAGCCTCTGCTCACAACCATTGCAACTGGGCTGGGAACCACTCGCTGTGGTGTCCCTTTGGGGACCAGACCTTTACAAACCTCTCGAGGTAGAGGCGTTTTGCTCGGCATCACACAGCCACGGCCTCACTCAGCAGCTTCAGCTTTAAAAAAATACCACTGTGAATCCTGGCAGACGAGGGAGGTACAGGATTTCTGAGGTGGCACCTCTGCTAGCTGCGCATCATGGCAGCAGCTCCTGCAAACCCACAGTCTGGACCCAAATGTAGTCCCTGCCAGCCAGGCTCCTTGGAGCAAGAAATGCCAGCTCGAACCCCAGCTGGAGCCTTCCTCAAGCAAGCACAGGGCCTGAGGAGTAGTAAAATATTTGTTTCTTTCTATTTTTTCTGTATTTTCTCTTGTGCTGCAGTGCTGGGGATGTCTGCACAGTGTGGCTACTACATCCTCCCAGTCACCCCATGGCCAGGCACCAGCAGGTCACACGCCACCAGTTAAAGCTGCTCTTTAGGGATCTCGCAAATCAGGAAGAGAGGGCAGAGGTCTGGTTCAAAACCCAGTAGCTCATAACGACAGCCAAGATTCTTCCAGAGAAGTCAGAAGCAAGTGGCACAATTGGGGCCTCTTATCTCTGCACTCCTCTCCCAGAAGGTGAGACCCTCTTTGGTTGCCCAGCTTGCCATGAAGGGCTCTTGCTCCTGCCCAAGGGCTCCGCATGTCCCAGAGGGAAACACGGGGGTTACCCAGAGTGCTGTCCACCACGACTCATCCCGCTCTGCCACGCAGCTCTGGGCACCTAATGGGACCTGAAGGGGTCAACAATGGAACATCTGCTCCTTCTTTCTTCCCTTTTTAAACAGAATACCCAAGTAACAGTCGAGGGGATGTGTTATACAAGGAAACCTCTATGCACAGAGCTCAGGAGGAGACCAAAATAAACAGCAAGGGATGCTGGCTCCTCTGGGACCTGCTTTGCAACCGGAGCCTCAGGCTCTGCCTCGGCCGCAGCGCCCAACTGCTTCCCATTAAACATCCTCTGCCCCTCACGTGGTCTCTGTAACCCAGGGGTTACGTTTGCTTGCTTGCTTAAGCACAGAAAGCTTTCCTTGGGTTTTTGGACACATAAGAGCCTTATGGGACTAGGGCAGGCAGGCGCCCCGTTATTTCGCACGATACAATGGTCCTGTTTGAGAGCGCTGACTTTCTCTAAACTGCTACCAGATGGTCACCTCCTGTTCCTGGGGAGGAAAGAGGGGGAGGCCGCAAGTCTCATCTTTCAAGGAGCCCTTGGAAACCCAACACAGCATTAACTGCTCACAGCCCTTAAAGATTCCCAGACCCCGGTCACCCGGCAGCGGGATGCTCACGGCAGTTCTCTGGCCCAACTTGAGTGCAAAGAGTGTGTTCACCCATGTCCCCGCAGGGCCACCTGGGTCCAGCTTACCTGAACCTACCATCCCTGATGCTGTGGAACAGCTGCTGCCATCCGTAACAGAAGATGATGTATTTTAATGAGCTAAAGACTCAGTCACGGGGACAAGTAGGATGTTCTTCATGTGTCTATAAGGTGTGTATACACAATATATTAAGCTGAAGGTCCTGCAGCAGAAGGGAGCTGCACCCTTGCTGGGCCAGAGCAGGATATCTCTATCCCATCCTCAACAAGGTGCTGCCCACTGCATCGAGCCCCTCAGCCAGGTCAGAAACACGAGACAGGAAATTCACTGGCAGCATAGGCAGCAAGCAATGCCACACGTGCTGGTGGGACTTTGTGAGTACACTAACAGCTTTAAAATAGCCCGAGAAATTCAGATCCCTTCTTACACCTGAGAAATGAAGGCACAAACTTTAAAAGCACCTTTCCTGAAGCTGCCAGTCATCCAGTGTAAGGGAGGAGAGCCATCAGCGTTGCTGGATCCCCTCCCTGTGCTTGTGCCAGGAGATTTCACACCTTTCTTTTAGCAGTAAGCCAACCTTGTTGCAATACATACATATATTTATATAAATAGATATATAAAAATATTATTTACTGTAAATATTATAAACACACCTATATAAATAACGACAACCTGCTGCTGCAGCATGACTCTCGTGCTACCCTATTCATACCTCATGAATGGTTTATGCACAAATAAATCCTTTCTTTGGATTTTACAAACAGCACTGCAAAGAGGTTGCAATAGATTGTGTGGTCTGACACAAATCATACGTAGAAGTTAAATCTGGCAACGTGCTGTCAAGATGCAGTGCCTTCCTGAACTGTGCAAGTGGTACCAAGAGCTGAAGTATAGAGGAAATTTGGGGATAAAGGCAAGTTCAGGGCTCTGACATTAATCAAAGCTGTTCATGCAGCATTTCACTCACATGCAGTAAGCTACAAAACAACCCAAGACCAATGCAGCAAACTCCTCGTTTACCAGAAATGAACATGCAGAAGCAAAATCAGGACTAAGAATAGAAAGAAAAAATATATAATCCACTCTCAGATTAATTCAAAATCTCAACTTTCCTGTCCCTATAATGCAGTTCTAGAAAGGTTTTAGCTTTGATTCTCCATTACACTTTGGTTTATATAACCATTAACCCACAGCAAAATGCTTCCAGATTAGACCAGTATATTTTACATCCCTTATATTCATTTCATACTTGTACAGAAAATTACATAAAATACAGGGTTTCCAACTGGGCAGATTGCATTACTGGCTCTGCCACAGGCTCTCTGCACCAGTTTCTTTTCATAAGGCGAGGAGGAAGGAGAGAAATAAATCTTCTCTGCACCTCTCAGGGGACTGCAGATTTGGTTTGGTTCACTAATATTTCTAAAATGCCTTAAAAATTATTAACCAGAAGGCCAAAGTATGATGCAGATAGTCTTTCAGACCCCAGACTGCCCTGTGCTACCAGCTTCAGTGCTAGTACCATGCTGGATGCAGGAAGCTGTAAGCACCCAGACACCATCCCTGTATCTTCCAACACCCATACAGGGGACAAAGAGAGTGACTCAGGTGGGTGACCAGTCTGGGTGTCAGGAATTGAGTGATTAAATCATTGAGTGATTAAGTCTCTGCTTGAGAAGCCACTCTAATGGGTGCTGTTGCAACAAGCTGGTTAAAAAGCTACAGAAAAAGGTAAATTAGTAAAAATGGCTAAAGGAGGGGCCCAGGAGCCATTCAGGCTCACAGTGCTGCCTGCTCAGCCCTGCCTCCCTCCCTGCCTGCTGATTGCTGGTGCCACTGCAGCCAGACCCAGCATCTCTATTGGAGGGGACACCCAGCACTGCAATGCAAGCAGTTGCCCAAACGGCCTGAGGGATGGCAAAGAGCAGAACCCTCCTTCCTCCTCCCTGGTGAACTACACATGCTTTGAAAAACAAACAAAAAACAACCAATCAAAAAAAAAACCAAACAACAAAGGCACCCAAAACCAAAACAAAACCACACAACAAACAAACAAAACTTTCCCTGTATTTGCACATGCAATGACCAGATGAAAGATTGAAGTCCCAGCACGGACTGTCCTGACACCCATGTCTCACCTTTTGGCATACAAACCAGCTAAGAGCCAGCTTGGACAGATCCTGCACCTAGGTCACCGCTCCAAAGGTGTCCCTGGCAGAGCCAAGCGCTGAGCTCCATCCAGCAACCTCACAAAAGCAATCTTGGTAAAAGCCTGAGTCATGGCCATCAAGAGATAAGAATTCTCATTAATCTAAGGGCAGCTTTTCAGAATAAGTTGAGGGTAACAATAAACCCCATCATTGCCCAAGTGCTACTCCTCACCAGCACTATTATGCTCTCCTGCACCAGCACTGGCACAGCCAGTGGGTGTAAGCTGCGGTTGCCTCTATGAGTAAAGCAGAAGGGTGCCAGGACCCCTACCCTATGGGTATGAAATGAGAGGTGGCCAGGACACAATCCTAGCCCTGTGCTAAGGAGCGTGACAGCCCACCCCTGCCTGTCAAAGAGACCCCCCCGGTGGACCCTGACTCCCAATAAACAGGTACATCATCATCAGGAACTGGAATCAGACCCAGCAACACATTTTACAGGATTCAAAAAAGCTTAGCTATGATTTAGGATCACTTGGCTTTTTGCCTCCACATTCCACCTCTAAAGACCAAGTAGGTGCCAGAGCTCACTGCAGCAGGAGGGAGGGAGGTTGGGAGAGGGAAAGAGCCTGTGTAATGGTCCTGCAGAAAGACATTGCCTTAAATATCAAATATCAGAGTCAGAAGCATGAATATCTGGAGTGATTATGGGCTCTGAAGTCTCCATTATTGTCTTTGGATTTATGACAAGTCCCAGTCCAGGCTTTTGCGGCTGCTGTCTGGGTCCCAGCTCCTGGGAAAACAGGCTGAGCAGCTCCCTGCAAGAAAGGGCTGCAAACCAGAAAATAAAGCAGCATCCAGACAGTGTGGTCACAGGACATTCAAAGATGCCAGTACTCTCAATTAGCAGCAGCTTTGCTGGCATGTATTGGCCAAGAGATATAGACATGGTCACTCAAATGTATTAAGCATGACCCAACATGTGCTAGAAGTACTTCCTACTTATTCCACTGCCATGCACCACCAAAAGGCAATAAACGAAGAGTAAAGCAGGAGGATGATTATATTTTAGGTGAGCCTCTTAATAAGGGAATGATGCTACCAAGATCCCAGAAACTGCTGATGAGCCAGGATGGTCTGCACGGTCCAAACCTTGACTCACGTCCAGGCACCAGCAAGACACTTGCACAGCCAAAGTAGCTGCCCTGGCCTCAGTACAAAGACTCATCTTCTCTCTGTCCCTTCCCACCCAGACAGTTTTGAAAGGTTTCTTTATGATTAGCACAATACTGTGCTAGCTTTGGCCGAGACTGGTCTTAAATGGACAGCAAGAGCTCACCTGTACCAGCCAATGCTGGAAACCCTCCATGCTGATGCAGAGCCAAGGACACTCTGCTCCATGCTGCAGTGGTTGCCCGTCTCCAAGGACATGCAGCCCAGCCCTCCTTGCATAAGATGACTATAAACAATGACCTTTGGATGATCCTACATCCTAACCGAGGCCAGAGGCTATCCCCAGAGCCCAGCTCACGTGAATAGAGAGATCCATGTCCTGTTCTTCCCTTTCCCACTCCCTCATAACCTTCTTATTCCCAAGAAATTAAATATGCATGGGGAAAAAAAAAACCAAAACAAGTCTCTGCTACTGTGACCAGGCAGATGTGATTTTTCCATTCCGTGCATGAAAGATCAGTTCTGCAGGGGAAGATACAACTTTTGCTGGGGAAGACACAACTCCTGCCCTCCTACAGGCACCTTCTCCTGCCTCCTGCCTCTCCCACCACACACTGATTTGGCAGAAAACTCCCATCTATCCCATCCTTTCATCTCAGATTCAGAAACGTAGGTAGGAAGCATGGAAATAGAGAAAACTCTGAAGCGCCTGTTAAGCTCGTCTTTGAGGATATCAGAGGTCACTTGCTGTCTCAGAGCAGCACACCACATCAGTCCACTGGGAGAGTGGCACTGGCTCTACCCACACTGGGCTGGTGATGAAGAGCACCAGAAGAAAACAACTACAGTATAATTTTGGCAGGTACAGCCAAGGAAATCCAACAATTGATATTCAGGGGCTTTGCTTCACTTCTAGGATTGAGATGATCCAAGACATCATCTGAAAGGTCCTTCTGCGTTTCCTTTTCTGGGCATTGAACCTTCTCACATGTGGGACCATTAGCCACAGACCCCAACCCACAGCCCATTCCCATGTGTGGAAGCTCAGGCGAGCACTCACCCTGCAAACCCATGGGCAGGGCTTACAGAAGAGACCCTGAATCCAAGTGAGATGCTTACACAATCACAAAGCACATCCCCTCTGCCAGGCTTTTCACCATATTGAATTCAAGCCACGTCACCCACATAACACTGTGACCATCCCTCTGGCACGTTCCTGCTAATATTAGCAGCAGGGTTGAGTCCCAGCATCCGCAGCATGCAGGCAGCAGCTGCTCCTCATGGCAGCAGGCAGAAGCCACGGCAGCCCTGAGCAGCCCAGGGGACACACCACAGCCACGTGTCCCAGAGATATCCCGGGCATTTGCTCAAAGAAATTTTAAGGACGAGCTCATGAGATTCATGCATGTAGAAATACCTGTTTGTAAGACGGCTCCCTCTTGAAAACAACCCAGTCTTTAATGACCCTAAAAACTAGGACATAACTTTACCTCCCTGAGACAAAATCTGTGGCTGAAATACTAGAACTACCCGGCATCGAGTGGTAGAAGAAATGTGTGTCTGTAGGTAAAAGTGTCCAGCAGTGGGGCAGAGAAAGTAAACCAAAATGGAATAACCAGAGAAGCCTCCCTATGAGCAGTGACACGTCCCAGCAGGGCTGGAAGCTCCCTGCCCTCAGTGCCCAGCTCCACGAAGAGCACAATCACTCAAACCACAGCGCTGCCAAGGTTCACCCACCAGCAAGCACATACTGCCTGAGAGAGCTGGGCTACAGTGAGGGGGTAAATCAAGGAGTAAGAACCATCACCGAAGGCTGCCTCATGGTTTCTGCCAGAGCAAAGCTGCCAGGCTCTAGCTCCAGACATCACACTGAACCCCACCACAGCACCCTGCTTCTCTACACACTTACAGCCCCACTCAGCATTTACCATCATTCACAGCTTGCATCTGCCATGACATTTTTGCTTCTACGTTATGAGGAAACGAATCTGGTGTTGACTGACAGCACCGGCAAAGGCAAAGAGCGCTCAGCATCTCTGCTGCCAACTCACCATCAGGGATTGCCAGCAAAAATGCACCTCGGTTGCCCCTGGGACTCTGCTCAGCAGCAGTCATATCTCACCGGGATAAGGGGCCAGAGCAGATCTCTTCTGTCTTACTACAAGGCATTAAATCATAGAATTATAGAATCATAGAATGGTTTGGGTTGGAAGGGATCTTAAAGATCATCTAGTTCCGACCCCCCTGCCATGGGCAGGGCCACCTCCCACTAGAGCAGGTTGCTCAGAGCCCCATCCAACCTGGGCTTAAAAACTTCCGAGGAATTAGCACCCATAGGTTGGTGTGCACTCCCC
>WTSP01001065.1:0-15155 GCA_025331215.1 Actenoides lindsayi | reverse complement strand
AACATTAATGAGGTCACCCCTCAGTCTCCTCTTCTCCAAGCTAAAGAGACCCAGCTCCCTCAGCCTTTCATCATAAGTGAGATGTTCCACTCCCTCCATCATCTTTGTGGCTCTGTGCTGGACTCTCTCAAGTAGTTCCCTGTCCTTCTTGAATTGAGGGGCCCATTAATTCTTCCCTCTCCAAACATGTAAGAAATTCTAAAAATTCTGACTTTTGCTCTGCACCCCTGGCTGCTTGGGGAGCAAGCACTGAAAGCTGGGAGAGGAGGAGTGTGGAAGTGGTCAGCTTTCATCTCTTCAGAATAGAATAGAATAGAATAGAATAGAAAGCAAGAGGAAGGACAGGATCAGCTGCAGGGGGAACCTTTGATTTTTTTTTAAAGCTGGATGTTCCATAGGTGGGCAGCTCATACAGGGGATTTCCTTCTCACTGATGCTTTTGGGGGAACAAAATGAGTGTAAATACCACAAATCCCACCTCCATCCCATGGCAACAGCATTTGCCATGGTCTGCCTCTGTATGTGGTTGTACTTCCCAGTGACTTGTACCAAAATCAATGGAGGGACTTGGCTGTGGGTCCTGCAAGGCACGGGTCTGGCCATGCTCTGGCAGGCATATGTCCTGGTAGTAACACCTCGGATATATCTGACAGATGTCCCAGGATTAATAGGAAACGAAGATAACGGAGGCAGTAATGGCTACTGTGCTTCATCTGTTTGTGTTCAGATGCTGGTCCTGAAGCCCCTGTGCAGGTGGGTGGTTTATGCCTGGAGAGTACAACCAAAAATTGATACATTTTGAATTTATTTTTGTTTTTGATGTAATATCTGTAGAGGTCCTACAGTACTGCTGCTTGGATAGATACCTGTAGGAATTTCTAAGCTGCATTCCGAAATGATAAGCTTTGGTTCCTGTTAGTGTAAGGCTTACTCCTCGCGGTGAGCCTGGGCTCCGCTGAAGCACCGCAGAGCTGCAGTGAGCACTTGGCGTCAGGAGTCACATCGGAGTGGCTTGCCTGGCAGTGACACGTGGCTATCGTTCATAACGTGAGCTGTTGCCCGCTTCTGAAGCCTAAGCTGCCTTTCTGTCCACACCCGTGTCTTCGGAGCATGTCTTTGCTCTCCCTTCAAATAACGAGAGTGTTTGATGGCCCCCGTATCGCTTTCCAAACCTCCCCTGCCCGGACGCATTCCGGTCAGCGCTGCCACTGTCTCCCTGTGCTCAGCATTTCCAGCCAGCGTGGCCAGGCAGCAGCGAGCTGCTCCTCGGGGAACGCGGGTGTGTGGTGCAAATGACGTCCTAAAAATCGCTGGAGTCAGCAAAGCCTTCTGACTAAATAAGGGCAGGCAGAGCAGGGCTTTATCAGCACTGCCCGAGCGCGACAGCTGAGAGCCGAGGCCGGCGGCAGCCCACGCTGCTGGAGCTTGGCCGCGCGCTTCCACTGATAAGCTGCTTTATTTGGCACAGCTCTGCCCTGCCGAGCTCCTGCCCTCATCCCTGGTGCTCTTAGGAGCTTATGTCACTGGTGGGGAAGGTGGGCAACCAAAGCGATGTTTTCCCAGCTCACCTCTTTGTTGAGGCACAACGTGAGTCCAGGGCAGAGCTGGGCTGGGCTGATGGCCTTGATGGCTGTCCTGGGGCTGACAGTGCAGCTCGGCTTCCTCAAGGCTGGAGAGTTCAGATTTGGGTACTTTTCAGGTCTGTCGAATCAGACTCTGGATTTGCTCTGGAAGAGTTCTAGGATTTTTCAAAATATCCTTTGCTTTCTGCTTTCCTTGAGCTTTTAGCTGGAGACACAAGCGTTAGACACATCAGCAGTGCAGTGACATTCCCAGACCTTTAGGGCTGAGGCTGGAGGGCAGGATGCTCATGGCCACCCTGCAAGAGCGGGCAGTGGTGGTTCAAGGCAGTCCCTGCCAGTTGGGTGCCCTTCTTGGGAGAGCAGCTGATTATCCTCTTCTGTCCCAGCTTCACAATCTCTTTGCTCCAGGACTTCACTGGGCCTGCCATGTGATGGATGGATGTGTAAGGAGGAGGCAGCAGCAGGCAGGAGATGGGCAGAGCTTATCCTGGCCTTGGGTGGGATGTTGGCTGCAATTTGTGTCTGAGCGGGAGCTGCGAGGGAGAGACACGGGAGCTAGGAGCTGCATTTCTGCAGCTGTATGATCAGACACTGAAGATGCCACAGCCTGACCTCTCAGGGGGCTTAAAAGATAGGTGTGTGCAAGTGAAGGGCAGGACAAGACTACCCTGGCTTTGTTAAAATCCTCCTCATTCTCAGTGGGGTGCAGGGGAAGGCTCACATTGAGCAAGGTGCAGCCACACCTTGAGGCAGTGGATTGGCAGGAGCCAAGGGCAAGTCTTCAATGGCTGGCTTATTCTGGCTGCCCCACAGTCCCCATAGTGGGAAGGAGCTTCTTGGTGCTGCCGCAAGCAGGGCTCGGAGAGATCCCGTGTGCACATGGGCAGGGAGAAATGCTCCAGCTGTGTGGCTCCTGCCATAGCTGGGTGACAGGACACAGCGGTGAGGGGATGCTTCTTGGTCCTACTCTCACAGCAGAGGGGTTTCTCACAGAGCAAAATGTGTTTATAAAGAGGATAATCTCATTTCATTAATTCTCAATTGATAGAAACCCAGTCACTGCATCTGTTTCTGCACTTACCAAAGCCCAGGGCTGGGACTCTCCCGCTTTCTGCCTGGTGCTAATGTCAGCAGTGCTCGGTCCTTCCCATGAAACAAGGCAAATAAAGACCTTTTCCCCATGCAGCTCCCGAGCAGGAGTGATCTCCTCCCCACGGCTTATCAGCACAAACAGAGGTCAGTGTCCAGGATAGCTAGCCATGGGGATGGTGAGGGGAAACCTGCCTGGCCCATGTCACCATGGCCAGTACCATTTCAGCTTAGGTTTCTCTCAAAGCTCTTGGAGCAAGAATTCTCCTGGCTGCCTTGTGCCATGGTGTTGTGTTGTCACCTCATGTGATTTGGTTTGGTTAGGAGTGATACTCCCACCTGAGTCTCCCTGCACCCTGGGTTAGGAACTTGGGGACTTTGTGTCACTTGTGTTTTGGAGATGGGGAACACTCAGCTCCTGACCCAGGCCAAGGGATTAGTCCTTACAGCCTCATGACCAAGACTGAGCAGGGCTGGTTTGGGCTTGATTGGGCTGGGATTCGGTGGGTTTGCTGGAGAAGTACTGCCTGTTTCGAGCCAATGCATGACACTTGTCCCACCCTAAAAGGCCCTTGGGCTCACCACTCCTTCTAGCTCACCCTTGCTGTCCTGGCTGCTGGATCCGAGCAGGGAGCAGGCTGCAGGTGAGCCTCTCACCATTCCTGGTCCCATGTGGCCATGGGGACAGTGAGCTTCAGGGTTAGGGTCCAGTGCCAGGATCAGACATCTGCCCCAGCTGTGGAACCCCCACAATTTGTCTCCTGAATGTGTGGGACTCTGCGGGCCAAAGGGGTTTGGTGCCATGAAACAAGTGATGGTGCGATGCCTTCACCCCTTTCTTTCAGCCCTGCCCTGGAACGGCCTCATCCCCAGCCCAGGCTGGCTGTGGCTCCAGCATTGACAGATTTTTGGCCCACCATGCCTGTTCCACTGATGCGTTTTGACTCCAGAGGAGGGTGCGCACGGCTTTATCTGTTTTCCACCCGCCTCACATGAATTTTCTTAGGCACTTTTCATTCCCTATTAGGGTAAGAGAGAGCGTGCACTTTCCATAGCTCCAAGGATAAAAACTGCTTTCTCCAGGGCTTCCCAGGTCTTCGGGTTGACACAAGTGGGGCCGTGTCTTGCAGGAATCCCCTCAAGAGGAGCAGAGTTGGGATGGCAGGACGTCAGCCCCAGGGATGGGTATGACTCGGATAGCCAGCCACGCAGGGAAAGTGGAATTAATGGGCTGTTCATTCTGACCTTGTGGGAAAGCCTTATCTCAAGAGCTTACACACACAGAAAGGGAAAAATGAAGTGTGACTTTAATCTGCAGAAATGACTGTGGAAAATGGTAGGTTCTTGTTCAATTGATCTGCTGCTGTGTGGAGCAGGAAGGCTTTGACTCCCATCCAAATGCTTGAAATCAGCTGGCAGGGAGCCGGGCTTTAAAATCATCTGATTCAATTGGGCTTTGCTCAGAGGTTATCGTCATTTCAGTGGAATGTGAAGTAGGCTTATCTTGAAAAAGAAGAAATATTTGAGTAAAATGTCCAATTTAAATAAAAAGCCTGAGATACAGAAACCCTCCCTCCCCCAGGAGGAGGTGCATTTTTTTCAGCTTATCCTGGTGGCAAGCTAGAGCCCTTTGGCTTTCTGAGTCCAAGTTTTTCTCATTTTGCTCCTGTGGGGCCTGCTGAGCCTTCAGTGAGTGTCGGGAGGAACCTGGTGTCCTGTCCACCTGGGTGCCCTTGGCAGCCTTGGGTGCAGGTGCAGAGGACATGGGTGCTGCAACCCAGGCAGTGGGCTGGCAGCCCTCACAGCTCCCTACTCCCTCTCTTGTTCCTCCTGGACCTCAGATCTGTGAATGTCAGCTCTAGAGATGTATAGGGCTGGGAGAAAAATGCTTCTGCCTTAGGTTTTGATAAATAATTTGGCTTCTGACCAAATGCAATATTTTAAGAAGTCTGCCTGCTTTCATTTCCTCAAAAAAAAAAATTTATAAAATCCTTCTTTACTTTTTTGACTGGGAAAAAGAAAGACAACACAGATACTGCAGTTCATCACTCTTGATTTGGAATGCTGAAAAATTAAAAAACACTTGAGCTGGAAGTTGCTAAAACTTTTAATTGAAAAAGTCTTTTAGAGAATGTACACATTCTGACCCGTTGTAGCACTGGCAGGGCTGACAACTGGGTAAAACACGCTCGGGTTGTGGATGTTGCCTGCTTGGCAGAGCTTGAGGCTGGGCAGGAGCTCCCGGGTCAGGCTGGGCTCCCTTGAAACAAATGCCTGCTGCAGCCCTGGTGCTCTCTTGGAAGTGGGAATTCATTCCCCTGGGCAGGACAGGAAACAGCCCCTGCCCGCTCAGTGCAGGTACAGGCAGGGAGGCAGGAACACATGGGGGATGAAAGGCTGGAAGACCCTGATTGCAGGTGTGCTGTAAAGAAATTTTGATGCACTTAGCAGTGGGATAACATGCCTGCTTTGCTCTTGCTGTGGTAGCTAATTAAACAAGGGTCTCCAGAACACTAGCTGAGCCCTTTTGGCAATGGTGTGGTGGAAGCTGGAAGAAATTGGTGGGTTTTGTGCATAGTCCCAAGACTGCTGCTCAGGGAGTCTTGCTCCTCCAGGCTCCACTTGATCTGTACCCAGGGCAGCACAGAGGAGAATGGACCTGAAAACCAGGGGAAAGAAGAGGGACTCCACTTGTCAGCTGCAAATCCTCCCCTTTTCCCCCAAAGAAATCTCTGTGGATTCTCTTACAAGCTGTGCCCAGCCTGGCTGTGCTGGCAGGACGGGCTTCAGCAGGGCGAGAAGCTGCCAGTCCTGCCTGGCTGGGACCAGTGCAGTGGCCTTGGAGCCATGCTGCTGTACCAGTGGCCAGCAGCCCTTGGAGCTGGCAGGCTCTGGCTTGCACTGCTCCCTTTAGAGCCGGCTCTGAGCAGCTGCTGGCTGGCATCCGAGGGCTGCAGGAAAAAGAGAGAGCAGCTGTGGTCTATGCCAGCCCCACTGGCTCATCACAGCCCGTGGGGTCCCATGCAGGCTGGCACGTCCGAGCCCTGACAGCTAGCTGCCCACCAGTCCTGCTTGGCTCATGGGGCAGTCAGGGTGGCAGAGATTAATTGGTCAAATCTCCCTTACACAGGACCGGGGTGTGTAGATTGTCATCTTATTGAAGACAGCTGCAGGTCTATCTGCTCAAAGATTAATATCACTTTAACTGTTCTGTGGGGAAGTATCCCTTGGTGAAAGATGCAAGTGGCTCTGAGCTATTTAGAGCTGAGGATAACATTTCGGTATTTTAAAAATTCACCAAGTAATCATAAAGGCTAATGCTTGCTGAGCTCATTAGGTGGCAGGGAGCTCTGCCAGGCCTGTGCTCCTGAAGCACTGCACAGAAAAGGATGCTTTTCTCCTGTCTGAATGGCCTGTTCATGCCCTTTAGGTGGAAGGAAGAAGAAAAGGTCTGTTTTATCCAGCTAAGTATCCTAGACGTGTGTGGAGTGTCACCACTGCTGTGTAAGTGCTGGTACCGTGAGTGAAATGCCTGGGGCATCTCATGAACTGGCTGAAGGGAAGAGAGGATGTAGGGCAGAGCTGCTCTGCAAGGGCAAGGCATCTCCTCTTTTTAGATTTCTTGGACAGTGGTACAGAGGTGTTTCCTTTAGGAGGCAGTTTGTGTTGACTTATGCTTAATTCATGATTTAGATCACACCTTGCAGGTGCAGAGTCCATAATATAAACCAGCAAAGACCCTCACACCCCAGGGATGTCAGGGTCTAAATTGAGTGGGTGCATGCACATGAGTGATGGAGCAAAAAGAGCAAAAGAAGGGTCAAGGGTACATCTGGCTCTCAGGGCAGGATGCCTGTGAGGTGGGATATGTAGTTGGGTTTGACTGTAGTCAGGAAAGTGGCATGAGAGATGAACTGAAAAGAGATATTCAGTCCCATGGGCTGGTTACAGGCTCCTTTGGGTAGCAGAGCTTTGCTGGTATTTGCGTGCACATGGAGGCAGAGGGAAAGGCAGAAAGGAGATGGATTGGGACTGAGCAGGAAGAAAGGGATGCTGCAGCTTATAGTTGGAGGTGACACAACTCCAAAGACTGTGGAAAACAGAGAAGCTAGAAAGTGTCTGTCCTGGTCAGGCTGTAGAATCATAGCATGGTTTGGGTTGAAAGAGACCTTTAAAATTCATCTAGTCCAATCCCCAACACAGGTCAGGTCAGTGTGTCCTTGCCCTTCACAATGTGAACGCAGAAGGGACCGTGTTACCATCAGCAAAAGCACTTCTGCAACTTTCCCTCTATCCCCTCTGAGTGCTGCAAACATTCCTGCCAAGATAAACTGTTATCTTAAGTTTCTTCAGAAGGACAAAATGATTCCTTCTGGATGCTGGAGTAGGGATTTGGCCAGGGGTAGAAAAGCCAGTTTCCAGGAGAGAGAAGTTTAGCAGAAGTCTCCATTCCTAGAGCAGACTGATGAATTAGATTTAATGGCCTTTTTGGCGTCTCACAATACCAAGAATGGCAAGAAAAAGGAGATCAATTGGTCCTTGCTCAAGGTTTGCTAAATCAATGGGAGGAGAGGGACCCTGGAGAAGGAAGGACAGCGCTGGAAAGGTCTGTCTTTTCCTTAATAAGCAAATGTGTAGTAGCTCAGGCAGAGAGCTGAGCTCTTCCCCTATTTCTAGCTGCAAGGTCATCACTGCACCTGCAGGCGCCCCAGCCCTGTCTGGTATTTGCAGTATTCTCTGCTAATTCCAATCTCATTTACAGTCTAATCCAATGTGGATGTGTAAAACTGCGTAAACTGTCCAAAGAGCCGGGCGTGCTGGCTGGGCGCTGGGTCTCACCTGTTAGCACGGTGCTCAGCTGTGGCTCGGGTGTCCACAGGGGATTTTAGGAGCAGTTGGAGGAATGATTCGGGCAGTGTTTCTGGGAGAGGGCCAGGAAGGACAGGAGTAATGCTCTGTCCTGCACTAGTACAAAAACAATTAGAGCATTAGAGCTGTGCCAGAGGAGCAAATAAAACAGCAGATGCATTTAACCCTACCTCTCCCACCCGTTCAGCCGGGGTGTGAAGCCTCTGTGCCTGTCCCAGCTGATGCTGCTGTGAGGCAGTGGCAGGGGAGGCTGGGCTGGGGGCTGCAGGCATTGCCCACATACCTCCCCTTAGCTCAGCGGAGGGCTGCTGCTCCTCCCTGCAAAGAATTCACCCGAGCTATTTTTAATGGTGCTGCCTGGGAAGATGGCTCAGGGTGAAACTGGGAAGCACTCATCCCAGGCAGTACTGCCTTGCTTGGGATGGGGCGCACCAGTGTTGGTTTGAAAAGGCCCCTCTTTGTGTTTATTGCTCTTTTTGTATTATCGGATGTGTTTAATGTTCGTGGGTCATTTTCCAGCACTGCCTTGGAAAGGAGCTTTTGAAGTCTGCTGCTGGGTGCTATAAAACCCATGGGCCTCTTTCAGTTTCACCCCAACTTCCTCCATCTCCAG
Source organism: Actenoides lindsayi (assembly GCA_025331215.1). Taxonomy (NCBI): domain Eukaryota; kingdom Metazoa; phylum Chordata; class Aves; order Coraciiformes; family Alcedinidae; genus Actenoides; species Actenoides lindsayi. The sequence continues at coordinate 7,001 of WTSP01001065.1, read as the reverse complement.
ACTTTCTCCTCTGCTGTTTTTCGCATGAGCTGCTTTCTGCAGTGGTGCTGGGAGATGACAGCACAACCAGCAGTAAATAAAGAAGTGTGGCCCTGATTCATGTGCTGCCTGAAAAGTATCAAATTTATATGCATATAATAAAAGGTTGGCATTTTCCTTTTTGCAAAAGCTGATTCTGTTTTTTGAGCAGGTCTTAACCTGGGAATAAATTTTTCCTCTTATATGTTTCACATCTAAGGTTTGAAGATCACCTTCCTGCCTCCCTCAAAAACCTGTCTCAGCTTTCTCAGCTTTTATTTTTTTTTTACCACTGTGCCCAGCAGACCCCGAGCCAGGGGCTTGGAGAGGCTTTTGTGCTGTGAGTTGTGTGTGCTGGGTGCTCCCAGGGTGGCTGGTATTTGTCTCCTGCTTTGCAGCCAGGGCCAAATTTTTCTCTGTGTTGAGCTCCCAGGCACTGCCAGCCCTGTGGATAAATAATAATTCAGAAATACTCTAGGCAAGTTGGATGTTATTGTTATGGCTGGGCCCTTTCCTTCAAGCTGTGCTCTGTCACTGTGTCAGCATGGCTTTTTGGAGGGCTTTGAGCAGCACTGCCTTCTCTCTGTGCCCCAGGGACACGTGGCACAGCTAGGAGAGGTGTACTTAAAACACCAGGCACTGTCTTTCTAAGCCAAATGTTGATCACCTGGCTGCTGGAAAAAATGATCTCAGTGACAGAGGGACCCAGCACAGGGCAGCATCATCCCTGTCGGGGCCAGGCTGCTGGTTCGGGAAGAGCAGCACTCTCTGCCTTGTGCCACGGCCTCCTCAGAACCCTGACAGGGCAAATGTGCACTGGAGCTGCCAGATGTGGAGATGCAGCTCTGTTGGTCCTAGTCCCCCCAGGTCAAACACTTCTGGATGACTTTGCAAGCAGGGGGACAGGAGCAGATGTTGGGCGTGTCTCACTGAGTGAGGGAGCTGGGCAAAGCTGCCATGCAGCTCACAGCCCCAGTGCCATGGGGCATCCCGAAGCCCTGCTGCTCAGCTTGCTGTCACAGCTCTGTGTGTGGACACAGCTCCAGGCATGGAGCTCGGGAGCTGCTCCATGGCCTTCCTGGCTTCATGCTCTTCTGTGCCCAGGAGGGCTTGTTGTAGAGCCGTGCTAGCCTTGGGGCCATGGTGGCTTGCAGTGATAGCTCAGCCCAGCCGGCTCAGCTCCCCATCACCTACAGCATCCTCACCGCAGCCTCTGCAACTCAGGTAGGGATCTTCTTGGCCTTGCCATCTCTTTACCTGCAGGAATTGCAGTACCGAAGCCCCATACAGCAGCCAGATAGCATCCAGCAGCTTCTCTGGAGGAAAGGAAATCTCCAGCAGGAGAGGAGCATAATTGGGAGCTGCTTTGTCACCTCCAACACCCCCCAGGCTGATGCCTTGCATTGGGCCTCAGATGGTGGGGGAGAACCAAGCATGCAGGAGCCATTTTCACCCGTTTGGTAATACGTTGGCATGAGTCTGACTCTGCCCTTACTAGCAGAAGGAGCAGACCCTGCATCCAGTCCACTTCCAGACTACTTTTTTGGAAGTCACCTTCACGAAAGTATCCACCCCCTTATGAGGAGCTGCCTGCTGCTCCCCCAGCTGGGGCCACATGACTGGTTGTCTGGCTGGGAAGTGTCCAGTATAGACTCTTCCTGGCTCAGCAGGCAGCTGAAAGGGAAGATTTTATCTCTCTATGGTCCTCCAAGAGCAGCAGGATGATGCCAGGGGTCGGAGCATGTCCAGCAGGGGTGCAGAGGTGGATCCTCACTTTGAAAGCTTCTTCCCTGGGCCAGTGCCGGACAGGCTGTGTGCCCCCCACACAGCACACCCAGCCCACTCTGATCCCCCAGGCATGGAGAGCACAAAAACGTCCCCCTTGGCCCCTGCCAGATTATAGTGGAATTAATCATGCTGATTATATGCTACCAAAAAAGGAGGTGCTTTTGCTGTTCAGAGCTGTCTCAGACCTCCTGCTTGTGAGCAGCAGCTTAAAATTGCTGTTTTCTGTCTCATCATGTTGTCTCTGGGTTTTTCAGGAGCTGTAATAATTTTGGATAAAAATACCAAGAATGACAACAATCCCAGGCAGCTCAGCCTGCAGAGAAAGTGAGGAGATAACATGTGAGTGTGAGCAGGGAGGTGAAGCATGGCTCCAGAGGAGTGCGATGTCATCCCAGGGAGAGACAGGCTGAGCCACAGCAGCTCCACACCCTCTTCTCTATCGCAGGGCCCTGAACAACATTTTCGTCTCCCTGTCAAGTCACACTGTTGCCTGTATCATTGGGATTAATGCCCTAGGCTTAGTTCTTTCCCTGTGACTATGCTAAATGGGGTGTGTGTCTATGTATGTACATGTGTGTGTGTATCTTCTATCTTCTAAGAGTCTCAGAACAGCGTTTCTATCACCTTTTCATTGTACCCGTTGAGTATTCAGACTAAAGCTAGTCTTATCTGCGTGCCACATCTCACTTTAATGGGAGAGAATTAATCCTGATTTCAGGACTGACAGTCCAGAAGTTCCTCTGGAGCATTTTCACTGCAGGGATAGAAATGGCATCTTTCCTCATTTTTTGTTCTAAAACATGACCACATACCAGCCTGAGTCTGAAAAGCGCTCATCAGGCACCCTAAGACCACATTAAAGGTTGTAATTCATAGTGAATTGGCGTGTGAGGGCTGCTAACTGCTTATCTAACTGTCCACACAAAAATATGTGGTTTCACACGGGCAGCCAGTGCAGCAAGGGAGATACAGGGAGCCTCGGCACATGTGATAGCGAGAGCACGGGGAAAGCAGCTCTCCATAAGTCTCGGGTGGAACAAAGCAGCTGAATATATGGTGCTTCACCCTCCCTGATTTTCAAGGTGCAGTTTTGCTGTTTGAAGTCAGCTCCTTCCCAGACTGTGAGCAGCTGGGCTGTAAAGCCAGCCCTGCTTTTAGCATAAAGATCACAGGGCCCCGGCTGTGAGGCATGCGAGGAATACGACAGCCAGCCAGCAAAATAACTCTGATAGCCCCATAGCCCTGTGGAGCAAGGAGGAAATGTGCTGGGAAGGAATGGAGAGGACCTGGGGAGCCAAGCTGAGAGGGAGGCAATAGCTCTGCCTTGAGGACAGCCCCCTGGGCTGCAGCGAGTGAAGGAGCCTCTTGGACAATGTGTGTTGTTTGCTGGAGAGCTACAGGAGAGACATTAGGGGTAAACCACGTCCAGTGTGGTGGGCAGGGACATGCTGCCTCTGGCGAGGTGCAGCAGGTTGGGGTTGGTGCCAGCACAGCGGTGTTCAGCCGTCACATTATTGTCCCCTTATGCTCCAGGTGCTTTAGTCATTCCTCTGAGCTAAGTTTTTGGTACTTTGTGCACATGAACATGCTTGTGTTTGCAAATGCCCTGTTCCCTTGTGTGGCTATGTGCAACCTTCCCGCCTTAGCCTTAAGCATCTGTGCCCCTTGTTGAAAATCTGCTCTTTTCTCCTCAAGTGTGGGGGTTTGGGTTAAGTGGGCAAGTGCTGAGTGCTGTTATGCCAGATGGGCTGATTTGATTTTGTTGCTGGACAAGGATCTGCTCCTCAAACTGGAACAATCTTGGCTCAGACAGTGCTCACTGTTGTCCCTTCTTCTCTCTGCAGGACGGCTCATGCCAAAGCCAAGGCTGAAGGGTCTGAGCAGGCAGCTCAGGCAGCTAACAGTGAATCAGGCATAGCCAGAATGATGGCCAGGGAGCTCTCCCCAGACTTCTACCAGCCAGGTAGGACCAGAGACATCTTCTAAGAGGGATTTTGCAATGTTCTTGGGGAATCTGTTCAAATGCTTCACCCTCTTTATAACTCCACAAGTTGCCCTCCTGTCTATCCTAAATCCTTTTTCGTGGAAGTTCAGTCCTGGATGATTTGTTGTCCTCCTTACACCAGTATTTTACCTGTTGGAATATGTTACCAGAACCTGGAGGAGAAACCCACAGTCCCCCAACTTCCCCTTATGTTTCGTTACACACTGAAGCCCTCCCAGCACCAGGCAGGGCAGGTAGGGAGCTCAGGTCTGTTTGCAGAGCTCCTGTAGCTATATCCCGCATGGCTTTTTCTTGGAACAGCTTTTCACATTGACTCACAGGCCCATATCCTGTGGAGCCCTACACCCACCAGGGTACGATCAGACTTGGCTAATTAGGGCCTGTAATATCCTATAAAGAAGTTGTTAATGCAAAATAACCACTTCCCTTGTTTCCTATTTATTTGTTATGATCACTCCTGATTATTTGGCTGGGAAAACACTTGGGACGTTCCTTCTGTGAGAGCAAGCACTGAGGATTAGTAGATAGGAAGTGTAATATTAGAAGCAGCATTGTGAATGCCATTACCTTGCCCTAGACTGAGTTAGTTAGAGATATGTTCTTCCTGAAAAGCTTTCCTTTCCAGAGAAGGAAGGAAATAACAGAGCAGAAAACAAGGATCCTAGTGCCTACAATTGTATCCTGTCTTTCTTATTATCTGGCTTTGTTACCTGGAGCAAGTGCCTGGTGGCTGCTGAGGCAGGATTACAAGGGACCACCACAGCAGCAAAACTAGGGGTAGAAGCCAAAGATTGACTCCTGCTCATCAAAACCTGCCACCTGCTCCTGCTCTGGCTTTGGTGCCTGCAGGTCTCTGGTACTACACCCCAGCACATGGTGCACAGTGTGCAAGGGGAATAACTCCCACCCAGTGCTTGGCCAGTGAGAGTCACGATGACAGATTTGCCTAAATTCCCTGTACTCCCTGCCTTGCCCTGCACCTACCAGCTGGGGAGACACTGTGCTGGAGGGCTGCCAGTTCATCCCCACTATCCAGCGAGGCCCATTGGAGCTGGCTTTGAGTGGGGAAACTCCACAATGCCCAGGCATGGGTGTGAGCCAGCGTGTGGCACTTCATTTAACAATAGCTAAATGTCGCTTGATCCTGACATAAGCCCCTCAGCTGCCACTCACAGCTCCACATTCACCCTTTGCACACTGGGGTATTTATAGCACAGAGGCGAAGGAAACTGGAATTCCTGGCGGGAGATTTTTGACATCTAGCTTGATTGTTTTTTCCACCCGTGGCAATTGAGTGAGACAATTGAAATGGTCTCTGCAAAATGCCTTAAGCAGCCTGGCCTCCACTTTTGGCTCCTAGGGTGTAGAATACTCTCAAAGCTTTTAGAGGGCTTTGCTTGGGTCCTGGCCTCTCTCAATGGTCTTGTAAGCTGTTGATGCACATTTTTCTTCTATTTTTTAAATTCTTCTTTATTTCTTCTATTTTGCCAGGAGAGCCTGGCAGTGTTTGGTAGCTGCCTTTCCCCCTGCTGTCCTGTCAGACAGACCCTACTCTGGCACAGGGCAATCCTGCTCGGCAAGCCTCATATCTCTAATAAGTATTTAGCCCTGGGTTTCATTTATATCAACCCTAATAGCTTAGGGAGGGATGTAAGCCAAAGCCCTTGCTGAAATGTCATGCTGGGTGGTGAGGAGGATTGGAGCTGTGCAGTGCCCTCCAGGCAGTTGGGGTGGTTTTTTTGGTGTGAATTATTCAGGAGAAGAAAGCAGCAGGGGAGAGCAAGGAGCCTGGAGCTGCAGGCAGCCTATTTTGAGGAGTCTGAACAACTGTTGAAATGGCTTCCAAATAATCCACTTGAAGCCAGAAATAAATGGCCCTGAATGGGTCGCCTGCTGATTGACAGGAGTGTGCAGGCAGGGCAGAGCAGCTAAAATCAGTGCCCTCTTTCTCCCCAGTGCGAGCAGGCATTGCCTGTATGGGCAGGAGCTCACAGTGTGCAAATCACCCTGCTGATTTATTAGAGGGAAAGGAGATCCAATTCAGATTTCCCAACCAGGCTCAAATCCACATCAGTCCTTGGGGTGAAGGAGATGAGTGAGGGGAGGAACCATGATGCAGCTGGGGACAGCACAGCTCCAGGGTCTGTGCCATCCAGGAGCATAGAGCAAGCCCTGTATGTCTGCATACATCAGCATCACTTGGATTCAGCAGAATGAGGCCAAAGCCACTTTCCGAAGTGGGTGCTTTGTTTTAAGACAAGCTGCTTGGTGACCTCACACTGCCCATAAGGGGCATGCTCTTCTTGTTCTCACTTGCTCTGAGCATTGTGGTGATGTGTGGGGACCCCTGTCCCGCTGCAGGTCCCAGCATACAGAGCACTGTGCAGGGTTGTCATTCCAAAAGATATTCCCAGTTGTTCAGTGGTGGGTTTTTGCTCAGCCAGACGCCCAGCACGATGGATATATTCGGTATCAGACTCTGGCTGACTTCCCCAGACCCTATCTGGGCTGCAATTTGCTTTGCAGGCATGGCCTAGTGTTAACAAGAAGTAAAGATTTAATGATGGGTGAATAATTGAAGTGAGGGCAACACTGGTAAGAGCTGACAAGTCAGTGTGGAAGATGAAGCCAGAATGAAAGCTGAAGCCCTGAGAAACCTTGATGGTGCCAGCTAAATTTGCTGCTGTTGTGTGGCTCAGTGCAGAGAGGAAACTGACAGCCCCGCTCCATGCATGAGAAACATGTTTTGCCCATGGTGAGAGATGACAGGCAGATCATGTGGGGATACCTGCCTTGCCTGAGGAGACTGGGCATCCCCCATATTACTTGTGAAGTTGCCGTGCTATTAGACACCAAAGGAGTGACATGGAAGAGTTTCCAGCCATAAAAAAAAACCCAAACCAAAAAGTTGGAGGGGAGCTGGATCCTCTTTAGCCCCAAGGTAACCCATCTATGTGACCACAAAAATCTGGGCTGCAGATTTTCAGTGTTTCTTTACCATCATGTGGAGGTCCCTGACTGCTCCTCTGGCTATTCCCAGCCAGACAGCACATGGTGGGACGCTGAGCCTCTGGCTGCTCCTGGAGGAAATCCATCCTGGAAGCTGGCTCTGTTTTGGGAGCACTTCTTCTTCCAGCCTCCAGCCTGGATCCTCTCACAGTCATCCCTAAACACACCGGGACTTGGGGCA